>CAKNWT010023786.1:0-11628 GCA_932066315.1 Andricus coriarius | reverse complement strand
TATGCTATCGGTATCATTTGCTTGTTACAAGTTGTCGATGGGTCTGGGTACGAAGTACTAGTACACGTCCGCTAAGGGCGCCATATTTTCCCTGAAGACATCTCGTTTGTTGTCACCGATCAGACAAACACAAATGCTTGGTGGGCGCGCGCCTTATCATTGACGAAAGACAGTTTGTATTAAGGAAAAATGTGGCGCCCCAGCGACGTGTACCAGTACCTCGTATCAAAGCCATCAAAACTTTGTAACAAGCAAATGCATGAAGGTTTGGAATGCCTGATTCTTCCTTGAGAAACGTTACGTATGGCAAGTCGATAATCAAGCAACAATGTTTACCAACATAGTAGGTAATATGCGGTAAACCCTTCTTTTATTTACCACCAGCAGCGAAGAGCACAGGTAGCACCAGAGTGGAGACATGCTCAGTTACTCGCGAGAGAAGCTATTGAACAGCCGCTTCCAATAAAAAAGAATATCTTTCTGTGATGCATCGGCAGGCTGACCAGAGAGGCTAAAGCCGTATACAGACTAGCTGTTCCCGGTTCCGATTACGGTTATAATTGGCGGTCCGGTTCATTCGCACAGTGCATCGCTTTGACCCACGATTGTTCAGGGCAGCGACAAGAGTTGACGAGTCGCGTGACTTCATCGACCGCTGTGAATGGCTACGATCAGCGACGACTCTCTCCCGGTCGAAATCGCCGCGGTTGAAAATTGACAGAAACCTAAATGCTCAACCCGATCCGGAACCGGATCGTGCTTCGCGCTGATTTTTCGATGGTTCCAATTGTAACCGTAATCGAAACCGGGAACCGCTCGTCTGAATACAGCTTTAGACGACCTACGGCTCCCTCCGAGAGCACCCGAATTTTTTGCTCTTTGCACTTAAATGCTTTTGGAATTAGATTTAGGTTATCTACCGCTCGAATCTTACTGAATCTTACCAAATCTTACTCTAATTTAATTTTAGTTTTCCCCGAAAATTTATTTATTTAAGTAAAGAGTAGAATGTAAATTACAAAAGTAATTACATCTTTTTAGGAGTTGCTGCCTGTTCTGTGTTAAAGTAGCTTCAATTAGGGGAAAGGCGATTCTGCCAAGTAAACCCACCATTTGGATTCGCGAGTCATGATTACGAAATTTAGCGATTCCTGATATCTCCTTAGAGGTTAGATTTATAACCAAGAATAACTCTACTAAGTGCTCCTCCCAATACCATATATTATTCCTACTTACGTCTCGTAGGTAGAATATACCAACTCATTAGGCAAATAACATTGCTTCAGTTTAATTTAAACCTAAAGTATCTGAGTTTCTTAAGGTAAAATAATTATACACGTGCGAGAGTTGACCTTCCACTAAATTGGTTAGGTGATACTAGTTAGAATGTAGTCATATCACTTAGCCTTAAACAATTTTTCCTACTAGTTGAAAAAATGAGGACTCTTTATAATCTGGTCTTAACCCTGGACGTTATTCTTAATTCTATTGGTATGTAAAGAATAAGTAATTGCCATTTTTTAATATTTTTTTAAAAGTAAGTATATTGGAACATCTTTTATACGGGAGTGAATGTAAGATACTATTTAAACTCTATATCAATAGATTTGTTGTGCTACTTAGGTATAATAACTAAACACATTGTTAGGATATACGTATCTCATCAGTTTTTTATTGGTTTTTGCGAGGAAACCATTAAACCTAAAAATATTCCATTTTGATTGCTCTGTGCCAAATTTTCAAGTTTCGGAGCTAAACTATCAAATTTTTCTCTTGAAAACTACTCTCGCGAATAAGTTATCTTGGTGGAGATCACGTAACCGATGTACAAAATGAAATAGAATAACCGAATTTCGCTTTAATTTTTTAAACACATTTTCAGAATTTCAAATCAATAAATATTTGTTGTTTTTACAGAAATATCATCAGGTATGCCGCCCAAAGAAAGGGACTTTCTGGCTAATTTTGGGATGAAAAGTGAATCTGCGAATCATCAAGGTAATCTTAGTTCAAATAACAATTGATAACAAAAGTGTTAAATTACAAATAGTTTAAACTATTGATAATCTATTTAGGTACAAAATATTTTGCACGCATCAAACCTTTTTCGCAAAGTTTTAAACAAAAATTTTCAAAAGAGTATGTTATACCGTAATTTTATCTTTTTCTAGAGCACCATTTTTGTAGGCTTTTTCCTTTAAAGCATGCCTTGAAATAAAATTTAATTAATCCCTAAAAGTTCTCTAGAAGTTTATTCAAATCCCTTGAGTAGAGTATCAATTGGTAGCAGGCTCTTCAATTGTTAAATAATAAAATGATAAATTTTCCACTTAAACAAAAATTGAATCATCTATTTCCTGTTGCAGAGTCTAGTTCGAGTTTCGAATGTTCAGCTGATCATCGTTCGGGAGGTTCTCATTCTTCCGGCGGGCATCATTCTCCTCAAGGGTCTCCTCCTCCTGTCGAGCTTGTTCTTCGTGCCAGGTCCAGGTCTCCTGCGGCCAGGGATTTTTCTTTGAATGTACTTGGATATACACTTGAACATCTTAGATCCATTCGGTTTATTCCCAACACGAATCCGGATCGGCGATTCGAAATTCAAAGATACACTTTTCCTCGTGATATACCAATTCTTGTTAGGGGAAAAAATAATGTGCTTGAGCCCATGCCAACCAATGAACAAAGTGTATTATCAACGTCCAATGGTGACGTCTTTGCAATTATAAAGGAAAGTAGTAACACACTTCGTGGAATATATGCGAGAAGATATCACTCTGAAAAACGGGTGAAAGTGAACATCTTCAGTGGCGCGTATGAAGATATGACCCGGGAAGAAATCAAGGAATCTCCCTTAAGCAAGCATTACCGAATCTCAAAGTTTTTTAAAACAGTAGTTGCAGACGACTTTCATCCACGCGATTAACTTATTTAAAAGATTTGTAAAACTGAACTAAGACAAATAATATTGTTCCTGATTCGAAGACGGATCAAAATGTTACGAGTAAGTCATGATTATGTAGAAAGGTTGAAATAAAGCAAGTAATTACTAATTCATAATCTTTGATTAATTCTAAAGAAAAACCTTGTACGTAAAAACTAATATATAATAATATTTATACTTAGTATGAACGACAATATCGCAAATTTACAAAAACATATTTTTTCCATCTAGGTGTACCGTCAAAATTCCGACGGGTATTGATAATTTCTTTACTGAATTGTGAAAATCTTGTCGAAAGCAATTAAATTTTTGCTCAGAAAAATTGTTCATTTCAAAATGGTCTGCACATTGTTCTCAAACTTATTCTTTGAAAGGTTCTTCGCAGTTCTTTTCTTCACGTTTTTATCATAAAATATTATTTTTTAAAGTGTTTAATTCAAAAACTGACTGTGTAAAAATAATTGTACTTATTATTTTCAAATAAAATAATTCCCATGCAAACGTGACTAATATAATTGTGAAGAACCTTCAAAAAAATAAAATGAGCTTTTATAAATTAAAATTCAATGGAAATTATTACTTTTGCTTAAAGCGGATGAAAAAAAAAAACAAATATGCAAACACTCCTAGCACCTAAACTTCATTTTCTCTGACTTTCTACCCTTGTTCACCCTACATTGAATTATTCAGATTATTAATATTTCTTGTACTCTTTGACAATGTCTAGAGCTAGATGTAGCTTCTCTTGATCTTTAGCATAAATCTAATACTCATCCATGTAAAATTCATAAGTGAACTTATGCTTTCAATTTCCAGATTTGCCGCAGAGGCACTCTTCGGAAGATCAAAGTGCGAGAGATAGTAGCAATTATATGAGGAAAAAGAGGAGAGGTCTCATGGTGTCGCCCTGAAACACATATCTCTGAAAGGTGACACTGTTAGTGATTACACGATGTTTTCCAGATGAGATAGTAAATCTGGTTTTCCAAAGCGGCATTAAACTCTCTATGCACCTCACGATATGTGGATGAACTATTAAGCTTTCCAACAAACAGATGATAAGTCTATGGGAGGTTGAATCAAAGGCTTTGCAGTAATCAATCCAGGCCATCAATAGGTAACGCTGATAGGATGCTGCGTCTTTAGAGACACATGCATCGTTCAGAAGGTTCTTCCAACATCCTGCTGCCCCCTTCTTTGGGCCGCGTTGTTCGTACATCTCTCGCCACACAGGTCCAATTGTCTGAACAATCCTATCATTTAGGATAGCTCTGGAGATCTTATACAGTGTGTTCAGATAAGTTATTGGCCTGTAATATTTAGTGTCAGCTAAGTTGCTCGTCTTGGGCAGAAGCACTGTGCGCCCTTCCACAAGCCGCTCCGGAATAGGCTCTTCCGACTTCAGATATGAAGTGAAAATGCGGGCCATATGCTGGTGGGTTGAAAAAAGCTTCTTCCACTAGAAGGTCTTGATAACATCTGTTCCCGGAGCGAAATAGTTCTTCACGCCTCATAATGCTTTTCTTACCTCTTCGGTAATGATAGATGGGCATTCCTCCTCAGGTGTTATGATGGCACTGCACAGCTCCTTGCAGCTATGTGTTCTTTCAGTGGATGCTGCAGTTCCTAGACTTCTTTCCAAAATGCCTCGACCTCCTCTAGTGTGGGCGGGTGGACGACAGAAACTGTTGATTTTCTCTGAGCCACCTCTTTCTCCGTTCTAGACTTCTCCTAGCGTTAGATAGTACTCGTATTCTGTCAGGAATATACTGTCCAAAGGTCAGTAGCTTTGAGTTGTTGAGTGTGTGATGACGGATCCGCCTGTGTGTGCCCGAGTCTCCGAGCAGCAGAATCCAGACTTTTTTCTGTAATAAAATAAATTATGAGATTCAGGTATTATTTTATCATCATGAACTTTGGCACATATGACGTTATTCTGCTATGAATTTCCTATTTTATATGGGAATTTCCGCAAAGAACGACATGCAAGTGTTTTTCCTGTCATTGCACTTTCCTAATGAGAATGGTAACTTTTCTAAGATATTTTTCAACTTATGTTATTCAGACTGCTATTTATTTAAAAGACGAGTTTGTTATTCAATTTTTAAATTGTTAATTTAAAATTGTTAATAAAAAATTTTTAATTAGTTCCGGAAATGCCGTATCAATTTCCTGATTGGAAACTAGAGGGCAATCGGTTGTACTGTCATCGTTCTTAACGCCCCACTGATCCACTGTTGCCTGATTTGTGGGCATGGAAGTTGACCTTGCCATTGCAGCTTTGGAACAAGGCGATGAGTGAAGCACACGATACTACGACGTCTGGATACTTAGATGTGGATGAAACTTTCCAGCGTATTTCAGTGCTTTACTATTGACCCGACATGTTTAACGATGTTGCCAAATACGTCCGATCATGCAAAACTTGTCAAAATATAACAGAAGGCCAGGCAGGTCCAGTAGGTCTAATGGGTAAACGATTGATCGAGCCGCCTTGGTCGATAGTAGCGGCATATATGATATGTCCGTTCGCAGCTTGTCGCTCTGGTTACGAATATGTTTTAGGTTTCCAAGTCATGTTTACCGAATGGATCAAAGTCTTGCCTCTGAAAAAGGCCAATGCCGTGAGCGTCCAAAAGTTGTTTCAGGAAACTGCTTTTTTTTAGATTGGGACCTCCAGAGGTACTGTTTACCGATAATGGCACAGAGTTTGTGAACAAACTAATTTTAAAGGCCGCATTGGAATTAGGGATTAGGCATTTGAATATCCCACCGCATCATGTGCAAGCTTATCTGGTTCAGAGAGTTAATCGCGTGCTAAAAACCATGATATCATTTTTCGTAGAGGGTGATCATCGTAGCTGCAATAAACATCTTCCCGATATCCGCTTGACGTTCGACTGAGCTGGGAAAGTCTTTTCTTAAAGAAACCAATCCCTACGCAACTGGAATGTGTAAGTGATCCAATCTTGCTCCTTCTATCCCAGAAGGTACCTTCTGAATACTTTTTTAGAGCTACCAATATTTTTAGAATGTTATGAGGAACAGAGCTCACGAAACAGATGAAGTGATCTCAGAAGAATAGTGTCTTACATCCGGCTCGTGATGGACTGAGCCTGACGCTGGCAAGCCAAGATTTTGTTGAGTTGGCTTAGAAATGAAGCTTTCATGCCTCCAAGACAGCCAATCATGAGAACTGCAAGATGGACTTTGTAGCCTCAATACAGCCTGCTCAGCTCGAGAAGAAGTGCTTGATATTTCGCCCGTTTTTCTTCCTCCTTTGCCGTGATATTGCCATCAGCTGGTGCCGAGCATTCAATCATGTAAATGATCTTGGTCTTCAGATCTTGGAGAACAATATCAGGCTTCGTAGCACTGATACGTTAAGTTGTGGAGTATGAGAAATTCCAGTAGATCTGACACTGATCATTCTCCACAATGGATTCGAGTTCCCCCTGGGCGTATGGTAAGATGGGCAATAGATCAAAACCATAGAAGTGCCGGGAGCACCGGGAGCTTAAAAATGGATTAATTGAATTACACTTCTGCTATTTCCAATACATTTTTACCATTAAAAGTTCATAAGCCTTTTTTCTGTTTTTACAAAAACATCACCAAGTTTGCCGTTGTAAAAAAGACAATATATGCTAGATGCTGGGACGAGTAGTGAACATGCGAATTACCAAGGTAAATTTAACTAATTCTTAAAATTAATCAGAAGAATTTTGGTATTGTCTACTCCCATAGAATAGCAATTATTATTAGCAATTATTATAAGACTGAAATTTTTTGCGGCACAATTGACTTTAGAAATTATTACCTTTTTTAATTTCAATAAAAAATTGTTTTATACAGGTAGAAATAAAAGAAATATATATATTATTGAGCTGCATTTATAAAAGTCTAATATTTCTTTTTTCAACGAATTTTTATGATAAGAAATTAACGCAGGCGACGTATCTCGTACTTCTAGCTCCACAGAAATTTCCATTACACTGGTAAAAATCTTTTATGATTACTCAGCAAACATGTAACACTCATTCGTGTCCTTGGTCCAGATTTGAAGAGTATGATGTGCTCCTGATTTCGTAAATTCAAAAAGATTTTAGCAACAATCTACTCGATTTGGAGAGGAGTTGCACGCAAGATTTTCAAACGATTATTTTTCTGGACAATCCTTGGACTTTGAAGCTACATATTCTTTAAAGCGTCCAATAAAATAAGTTCAACGCAAAGGCGGATTGAACGCCAGAATCTAAGATTTCAAAGAGTTGTTATTCTAATGTCGTAGAATTATTTTTTATCACAGATATTTAAAAGAAATGAGTTTCTTGCAGGATATTTCATTTTCATCTAAACAATAATATCTTACCACATAAGATTGTCGATCGAAAAATATATTCGCATTTTGTTGTTGCTTGGCGCCTATTCATTATCGCGAATTATTGATAGGCTGTAACCGACTCATACAACATAAAATGGAATAGTCGAATTAAGCTTTTAATATTTTCAATACCTTTTTAGGATGTCAAATTCATCAATATTTTTTGACTTCTCACAGAAATATCATCAGATATGCCACCCAAAGAAGGGCACTTTCTGGCAAATTTTTAGATGAAAAGTGAACATGCAGATCATCAAGGTAACTCTTAACCATATGATTGTCAACTTGAAGAAAAATGTAACCCTCTGTTTCTTGTTGCAGACTTGAGTTCGCAGTTCGAATGTTTATCTAATAGCGTCTTCATTCCTGGTGCTCATCTTTTGGGAGCCACTTATTTTCCCGACAGGCATCATTCTCCTCGAAGATCGCCTCCAGTCAAACTTCTTCGTTCCAGTTCCAAGTCTCCTGCCAGAAATTTTTCTTTATGCGTACTGGGATATCCACATGAAAATCTTAGATCTATTCGCTTTGTTCCCAACACGAATCCGAACTGGCGATTCGAAATTCGAAAATATACTTTTCCTCGCGATAAACCAATTTTCCTAAGAGGAAAAACAATGTGCTTGTATCCATGCCCACAGAAGAACAAAGTATATTATCAACGTCAAATGGTGACGTATATGCGCGTATAAAGATATGACCCCAGAGGAAAATAAAAAAACTCCCTCAAGCAGTAACCGAATTTTAAAGTGTTTTAAGACAGTAGTTGTAGAAGACTTTACTCCACACCATTAACTAATTTAAAATAAACGTAAAACTAAAGTAGACTATTATGTGTGATCCGAAGATGGATCAAAATGTTGAAAGTACCTAATAGTTATGTATGGGGGTTGTCGCCCTTATGCGGCTTAAAAATTTTAAACCATAATAAAAAATCATAACTCTCTTCCAGAGAAGAGAAGAAGTGTCGCACTTACCTTCGGAAAAGGTCAGCAATCAAGCGTCGAGCAGGGGCCAACGCACTTTCGAGGAAAGAAGAAAATAACAATTTGGCAAATCCACCTCAGGCTCACGTTATGAGTGAAAGTGTCTTCCCGATTTCCATGTGTTCTAGTGCGCGAGCTAATAATTGGGAACTCGTATACGTTCTACTGAACCTGCGAATGTTGATGTTTATATATTTTCGCAGTACGTCAGGGAACCGCTCCGTCAACGAGCCTGTGGATCACCGATTTTCAGCCGCGAAAGCTTTCCCCGTATCCTCGAGTTCCTAATAAAAATGACTAAAAAATTTTAAAAAGCACATAAAAAACATTAAAGTCTGTTATTTTGTTTTGTTTTTTACAATCAAAAAGTCTTTCTCATAATCACATTGGTAATCTCGATAAACGATGTTACACTAAGTAGAAAATCGTAGAAAAACGCCTACAGTTTGTAAGTGTTTCCTGATATAATATCGTGTAAAAATTACTTTGATATTCCTCCAAATAATATTGGGGGTGATAAATCCCACACAATTCTTAAAAAACACCCTTTATTGCAAATAACCAATGTTTTTTTTAAATAACTACAAAGCACCGAAATTTGTAATTTTTTGGTAGTTTGTTAGGCTAAAAGACTATCATTTGTAATCCGCCGGTAGATAGCGTTGACAAGAAACCTTGCGAAATTCCTTGAAACCACTCTTAATAATAAAAAAATTATAAAAAGTCATAAAATCATTTTAAAAATTCAAAACTTTTTAATTTTTACTGGTTTTGTATCTTGAAAAAATATCTTCAATAAGTTTCCAAATGATAGGTACAGGGGCAACAAAGTTTGTAAGTTTTTCGTGACCTTTACACACAAAAATTCTCTTCAATAATCTTGAAGGGAATGGTGGTAGTGAGAAACCACGACAGAGATATAAAAACTACTGCAAAAAATGAAAGAATTATGAAAAATCACCAAATCGTCAAAAAAAACTTAAAAATCACCCTCTGTTGGTAATTAAAAAAAGTTTGTATAAAACCCGCGAGGCACCAAAGTTTGTAATTTTTCAGTGATTTAGATCGTTCGTTGATTTCCAGTTGTTGTCCTACCAATTTCAGTGTACTCATGGCCCCACTTGTACCGTCTGGTGAATAAAACCGCGTCTGTTTTACTCGGATTTACTGATAGTCCAGTTTTCTTACACCATGAATCCACTATCATCAGTTCTTGCTGCATTACTCCGAAGAGCGCATCTAGTGGCTGCATACGATAACCAGTATATCGTCCGCGTAGCCTATAACGTGGTAGCCCTGACTCGTGAGCAGATGTAGCAGCTTCATCAACTACCAAGCACCACATTAGGGGCAATAAAGCGCCTTCCTGTTGACGTCCTGAGTCAACGGCGCCTCATAAAGTGGTATCACCCTTCGTTGTTGTTAGTTTCCTGTTGTCCAACATGTGGCAGGTCCATTCCACGACTGCAATAGGCACACCACGTGCACTCGTGGTCGCCCAAATCACCTCTTTGGAGGTGTAGTTGAAGGCTCTTTCGATATCCGTGAAGTTTCTAATCGCGAGGCCTTTTTCCTTCAGTTGTCCATGGATTAGGTTTACTGCTCCGCTCAGGACCGTCTCGGTCGCGTAACCAGCCCTATAGGCGTGTTGTTCCTTGTGAAGTGGCCTACTTGATAAGACTTTGTCGCGGATATATCTATCCTCAAGCCTTTCTACTGTTTTAAGTAGGAAAGATGTGAGGCTGTTAGGACGAAAATCCTTGGATGAAGTATAAACGATCCTGCCTGCTTTCTGAATAAATACTACTCTCGTGTCTCTCCATGCAGTTAGAACATATCCGGATCAGGAACCTTGCAAGGACTGAAAGACTTCAGGGCTCACCTGACCCTGAAGGATGTAACAATCTCATTAGCTAGCCGCCGTTTCGGACCCAGCTGGGCCAGAGGCGGCTTTGGTTGCCTCTGAGGTGTCGCCCCCTTTTCCTCAGACCTTTTGATGCCCGGCAAATGTTCGCTGGTCAGGTGAGTCAAGAGCTCCTCGGTTGACGCTGAGTATCCCCTGTCGGACAATTTTAGAGTGCAAAGAATAGCATCCGGGTTTCGAGAGAGTAGCTTGTATAGGCTAGCTGCCTCTGCTTCTTTCTCGATGTCTGTGCAAAAGTTGATCCAGCTTTCTTGCTTCACCTTACGTATTGTACTCCTGTATTCATCCCTCTTCATCATAAGACATCGACAGATCCTCCACATTTCTGTGGTAGATCCCGTGCATCTTCTTGCCGAGGATCTGTTCGCGAAAGTTGTTCTCCTATGCTTTCTCAATCCGGGCCTTCAGGAGTGAGTACTCAAGATGGATAAGATTTGATGCATTTTGCTCACCCCTGATGTTGAAGTCAAGGCAGAGTGTTTCAGCAGCTTCTCCGCTGCTTTGTACTGAAACGCCCCTTTGCCCACTTCTTCGTGTTTCCTGACCATTTCAAAAAGAGGGTCTTGTCCATTCGCGACTATATGTGCTGCACCCAGCATAATCCTGTTATAAAGACATTCAAGACTCAGTATTCCGCGACCACCTTGAGGGCATAGGATAAGATTGAATAGGATTGAATATGATAGGTTTGGATAGGGTAGGATCGGGTAGGTTAGATTAAGATATGGTAGGATATGGTAGGATAGGATTGGATAGGGTGTGGTAGGGTAGTGTTAGACAGAATCGGTTTGGATAGGATAGGATACAATATTATCAAATTTAATATGAAAGGATACCTTTGGGTAGCATATGATACGGCAGGATAAGGTAAGGTATGCTATGACAGGATAAGACCGGATTGGATCTGAAAGGATATGATAGGATAGAATCAGATATGATAGAATAGGTACAATATGGTAGGATCGGATTGGATAGGTCCGAAATGGATAGGATATGATCGGATATGGTAGGATAGTATAGGATCATACAGTATTGGATAAGATAGAATAGAATCAAATCTGATACGGTAGCAAATAATCAGATTAGATTGGATATGTAAAAATACATATTTTGACATATTTTATGGCGTGAGTTTTTTATTTTTTCATTTGCGAGACATGATAATCAAATTTAGCGATTTCTGATATCTCTTCAGACTGTCGGATTATAAGCCAGAATAGCTGTACTGGGTACTCCTTCCAATTCTATATATTTTTCTTACTTGCGTCTCGAAGTCAGAATATTAAGTCTCATTACGTAGATAATATTGCTTCAGTTTGCTTTACACCTAAAGTATCTGAGTTTGTCAAAGTAATATAATTATACCCCTGCGAGAGTTTAACTTCCAATAAAT
>CAKNWT010023626.1:0-13584 GCA_932066315.1 Andricus coriarius | reverse complement strand
AAGAAAAGACCAGGTTTTTTCGGGAAGTGTGCTATGTGGGATATGGACGCATGCAAAAGCTGACCAAACTGCCCCAGAATGCCGAGGACTTACAGGGTTTACACCCAGGTTTTTTAAATCTAGGTTTCAGTGTATATAAACAGATTTTTTTAACAAGCGATAATAATTTTAATTGAAATAACTATGTTGAAGGGAAGAAAAAAAATTACTACGCTAAAATATTACGCAAATTTTTTCATCAAAACGTGTATTTCATTTTTTATGATTTTTTTTTATACAATATAACCCTCTTTTCGGAAAAATTTTGGTTATCTAGTTCTGTACTGGCATCCACGAAGTAGGTACATTTTGGAACCATTAAAAATGGAACGTATTTCGGTGAAAGCACGAAGTAGTATAAGGAGACCCCACTCCCATGCGGCCTTTGGAAAATTTGGACGCATAGATTCGGATTTAGTTAGTTTGCATCGTTCGCAGCGCCTGTTGCAGAAAAGCGTTGAAATACAAGATTTACAAATGGCGGCGCCAATAGTGTAGGGCGAGTGTAAAGAAACCACACATGCTTATCCTAAAACACAGATTTTGACGAATGTGTATGCCTGCATGTATTAAGATCTGTATGCATGTGTACATGTTCCCGCAAGAGGCGCTACGAGCAGTGCAAACTAACTAAATCCGAATCCACGCGTCCACGTTTTCCGGGAGTGGGGTCTCCTTATACTACTTCGTGCTGGCATCCTTCATTTATAATGCTTATAAAGTGGTCTAACAGAGACACGTGGCCGGTGGCCTCCATGGCAACGCCGAGCCCATAAAACACAAACAAACCCAAGAAAGTATATATTTTATTGAACACTGGTACGAGTTGCATGAGTAACTCATGTTAATTAAGTTTTTTAGTAACCAAAAAAATGTCATTCCGTGATTTGCGAAGTAAGTACATTTTTGATTATCACTATCATAATAAAATTATTCTATGAATCTTCAAGTAGAGTATAATAAAAATTGCTACCTTTTTTCTCGTAGACTTTACGGAGATGATGAGGGTCCTTGGTTATCCTAGGCTGATCTCCTTATCCAATTTTCGGATGCCGAATTTTCCTCTGGTTGCGGAAATCCTGATTTGGTTGACCAAAAGATTCGATCCGGACGCGAATATTCCGTCTGAACACGAAACTGAACAAGATCGAGTAAACTTGATCCGACAAGTTGCAGAGTTTATGGTAATTATAACCTACAAATTGTTTAATGGTAACACTGCACTATTTTTGTATTCAACACACAAAAGCACTCCCGAATTTCACGAACACTGAATTTAATTTATCAACATTAATTATATTACTAAAATTTAGTAAACAATTAGAAATCAATAAGTAATGTATAGTATATAAACAAATAACAATTGAACCAAAATCTGAATAAGCACTCATCGTAATAAAGATAAAATGATAGAAGAACTTTACTTATGACACAATCTGCCGACATTTCAAGACTTTGATTAGGATTTGAAAAAAATTATTAAAGCTATACAGAAAGAAGTTAAAAACTTAACATAACACTAAAAATGTTAACGTTTAACATACATTTCAGAACTGACCGCCCGGTGAAAGCTTGTTGCGATTGTTGACACCAACTAACTTTTTCAATCAAAAAATGTACGGCACTATTTTTACTTAAACATGAAAATTGGATTACAGGCGATAACGGCGAATGTGAAGTTAAACACGAAAAAGCTGTATCAAGCCGACGGTTATGCGGTGAAAGAAATATTGAAAATAACTACTTTGTTGTTCGACGCACAAATCAAAAGTTCCGAAGATTCGACACAACACGCAAGTCTTCGAGATCCGAATTTCGATATTTCGGATAAAATAAACGAATTAAAGTCAACGAGGCAATTGGCCAGTGAACTTACGACAAATGGAGCAACACTTTTTGATCTTCTTGGTCGCGAAGCCGAACTTCGTGAAATTCGCAATTCCAAGGTTTCCGGGCAATATGACACTTCCGAGATCGAGATGGCTTTAAAGGAGACGATTGCTAACACAAGGAAGGAAATCGAGGACACAAAAAAGCAGATTAATAATGTTAAGGTACAAAAAACGGATTAATTATCGCGAGGACCACTCAGCGACGCGTTCGCTTAAACAATTTATTTAATTTTAAAGATCTGTAACAGTCCCTGTTACTTTGAAGAACCATCACGAGATGGCACCAGCAGGCGAAATTTGAATTTTTGAATTTGAAAGCACAATATACGGTTATTTTTTATTACGAGCAGTGAATGCACGCGCGCTCGCGCGCGTTCGTGTCTGCATTTTTATTTCCTAAGATTAAAAATATAAACAATATAAAAATTGATTATAAACAAATTTATGTGACTCTGGTGCATAAACGCGTTTTTATGCGACAGCGTAGAGTATCGTAATGCTGTACATTACGATACAGCGGACGATCACGGTCATTTTCACCGTTGGAAATGGCAAACTTTTTAACTATAAATCTTTAAAATTGAATTATTTTAGAAAAACGTTTAAAATAAAAAGTAATTTTAAATGGGAAACATCAGAAAGGAAAAAATTTCTCCTCCGGAACGTTGAAACTTGAACAATTTCGAACGTTATTTAAAACTGATACAAAGTTGTGTCACCAACAATTTTTATATTAAAACTTTTTATTCTCAAACGCTTTAAAATCTCAATTATTTTAAGTAAATTCAAATCGTTTCAAAATGAAAACTTATGAAAGGGAAAAATTGAAAATTTATCGTTCAACATGAAACTTGAGAACTCAAGATTGTAACCATTCCAAATTAAAGAAATTATTCAATTACTGAGGTATCAGTTTCAGAATTTTTATCTATTTTGATTTCGAACAACAACATTTTTAACATTTTAATTTCAAATTGTTTAATTTTTAATAATTCCATATATGATATCAAAACCGTAGTCACAACAAATTTTCGAGAGGGGATTTCAAGCGGCAGGCTCGAGCACGCTCAAAAAAAGTATATGCCTATATGTTTAAAATGTTCAATATTTTGGAATATTTTCAAATAAAAAAATTCAATTTTCAGTGCCTCGTTCTAAAATCTTCTCATTGTTAAGACTTGCGTTTAAGAAATTATTATTTTATTTTAAAAATGTTTTAAATTTGTTATGGAGGCATTCATTTCAAAAATTATAATTACAAATCGTTTAAACTAAAAATTGTATACTATCAACTAATTCAATTTGATATTCTATGTTTTCAAAGAATTAAGAAAACCTGATAATTTTGTACGTTTAAAATTTAAACCAAACAATAAAAAATATTTAATCAAGGTTCTTAATATGAAATTTTTGAAAGATTTGAAGAGATTCGAAATTCGAAACGTCCAAAATCAAGTGCCATTCAAATTTATTGGATAGTTTTCTTTACTAAAACTTGTGATTTCTGCTGAAACGGTGAAACTGTGATTTTCACCGTTCAAAATTGAAGAATATTAAATATTGTGAACCTTTAAAGTTTAACTATTCTAAAAACTTTAAACTTATATAATTTTTAATTGTAAACATTCGAAAATAATTAATTAAAACTCGAGGCGTTAAAAATTAAACAATTCCAAACATTGTTTATAAATTGAAACATTCTTTTTAGACATTTTTGATGATTATGACAATTTTGTGACATTTTATGACAATTTTTGAAATTTGAATTTATTCATAAGTTTGAAACTGATTTGAAATTTCATTCTTGTATGGCTTCTGAAAAAATATAAAATTAAAATGGATATCATTGAAAAGTATTTTATCTATGTGGTATGGTACTATGAAACATACATGTTGTAGTTTATAAATTAGAAAGATTGTTAATATAATATTTGGCAACTGAAATAGGATAGTATTTTTTATAAACAATAAATTTTGATTTGTAAAAGAATTGAATTTATTTTTTTTAGAATAAATAACGCGCTTTAATTTTTTATGATACAATTAATTGTCTTGAAATTATGATCGTGATTTAATTCGCTTAATCTCGCATTTAAAAAAATCACGGAACAAAATTACATTGAGATTTTTTAATTTCAAAAGGTAAAGAATGCAATTCAAGTTTATTCATTTGACTTTTACATCAATATCTTAATATAATCCATGCCAGCTTTTCCTTATATTAAAATTTAAAAATTCTTTGAATTTTTCAAATGATCTGAAACAATAATTTTTAAAATGGAAGTTTAGTTTAATCTTTAATTTCAATCATAAAATTATAGAATTTATTTTTTTAACATTTTAAACAAGAAAAGCAATCAGTTAAAATGTGAATAATTTTAAATATTACAATTAATGATCAATTAAATATTTCGTTTCTAAAATTATGATTATATATTAATTTTGAATTATGCTCCATTAAAATGTTTTTTTAAGCGTTGGAAATGTTAAGCGTTAAAAAGTTAGTTTTATTACTTTTCTGAGAATAACAGTATTTTTTCTACGAATAGTACAGTCTGGTTTTGATTTTGTCTATTTTTTGTGTAATTGTGATAGCCCCAGTATTTGTGAAACTTTGTTATAATTTGAATATATTGTTAGAAAATATATTTAAAGTAACATTTAGTGATAAACCTCATTTATTTTTAGCATTTTATAGCATCAAATGGAATTTAAATTACCGTTACAAGTACTGGGACGTTCACCTTACTATTTGGGAAAATCCATCCAAAAAATTTGGATACTAACGTTATTTAAAAATTAAAGCAAAAAGTGGAAAAAATTATTACAAATTATAACTTAACTTTTTAAATTAATAAATTATTAATTTTAGGACACAGAGCAAAACCTAGATGCAAAAATAGAAAGGCGACGAACTGAACTCGATAGAAATGAAAAAAGACTGCAAACTTTAAGAAAAGTTAGACCTGCTTTCATGGAAGAATTTGAAAAACTCGAGGTTGAACTCAAGTCTCTCTATGAAGATTATCTTCAGAAATTTCGGTACCTCGCATATCTAGAACATCTCCAAGAAGATAATGCAAAAGCTGAACAAGAACGATTTGAAAAAAGGTAGTTTTATAAACTAATTTAAATATTTATTATATGTATTATTTAAATTTAATTTATAGGTATCTTATAATTTCTTGATTTAATTTTTACAGGCAAGCTGCAACGAAAAAACAGTTGGAACAATTGAGATCTGAAGATGTGAGTTTTGAGAGTCTATTAGAAGGAAATGATTCAATTTTCATTCACAATCTTCAAGATCCTCTTGGCCTTGGAGATGTGGACAAACGAGCTTCTGAAAAAACTAAACCAGGTAATAATCGCCGTTTTTTAAATAATCTTATATTTCTTTATTTTTTAAATTAATTGTTTTAGGTACTTTAACTTCCAGTTTTTTTTCTTTATAAAGTCTTTCTTTTTCTCTTTTTTAAACTATTTTTAATCACAATTTTAGAAACTGGAAGATCATCAAAAGCACGAATATCTCATCAACGTAGAGTATATGGAAGTATGTCTGGTCGACAAAGAGGAGTTATTCTGGAAACCAACGATAGTGGGGATTCTTTAGATAGCGATAGTGATTTATTGATAGACGGAGATCTCGACGATGATGATGACGATGACGACATGCTTTTAAATTCTGTTAATCCAGGAGGAATGAGCGAATTTGAAATGAAACCCAGTCAGGAAAAACGTGCAGTCAGCAAAATTGATCACTCGGATGAGGACTTTTAAATCGATTCGTTTTTAATTACTAATGTACCTTTCCTAGAATCTAGAACCTAGAATTAGCCCAGAATTTAAATCAAAACCTGCAATATTTCTCAGCTAATAAACTAATAATAGAAAAACCACGAAAGTCAATATTATTTACAATCTAATTTAATTTCATCGAATCGAATTTTAAATACCAGAATAAATTCAACCCAGAATAAAAATATCAATTTCAAAAAAACATGGAGTCATATAGTATTTTATTTTTATTATTAGTCTCATTTATACAATCGAATGAATTGTTTTCGCAATCAGCCTTTCTGCATTCTCATATCAATGAAATTAATTAAATGTACTGCTGTCTTGAATAAAAATAATACTGCTTTCATTGGGCATCATTATAAATGATAAATATATTAAGGCCATGTAATACTTACCTGATTTCTGCTTTGTCGACTTCAGAATGGTAGGAATCGGATAAGTTTTACATGGCCCTAATGATTATAAATTACGCGTATTCAATATGTACAATAGCGAAATTGTTTTTCTAAAAATTCTTCTCTTATATACAATCATATTGTTTTTAATTTCGATTGTACGAAATTCAAGGATTAAATTCATACTCTAAAAGTCTAAACATACGCAATCAAAATATAAGAAACAGAAAAACGCAAATTATTCTAAAATTAAAACGAGGATCTTATTCAAATAAATCATTCTTGGCCCCTAAAAACATTGTTAATTTGATGAAAAATGAAATGAATTTCCCAAATAAATTCGCTTCGAATTTGTCCAATCGAGTTTCTAATGAATATTGTGTTGCTCTCTTAGGCATCGAGGATTATGCTTAAGCAAGATCAGTATTTTTGAAAAAGTCTTCAAAAAGTTTAATTTCAAGCACCCTTAACTATTTCCTATGATTAACTTAACTACATTAAAATCTAACTTTACAGTACACATACAAATAAACTACGCTTATGACAGATCCTATGGATATGCGTGAGTTTTAACACTTACATTATAAATATAAAGTCGTTTAAAATATACAAAAGGAAAAATATATCAGAATACATAATTTACAAATGTACCTTATTGACCAGAGTTTAGGCCCTAGAGAGACGATCTTGTCATACAAGTGGCAGAAAATACCTATATACGTTTATATAAAATCGTAAAAACAAAAAAGCACCAAGTGAAAAACGTAATCGCCTTGAGGCCTTTTAATCGGACTCAAATTTCATCCTAGAGTCCGTTTCATAGAAAAATATTATCGACTCGTGTTTCACGAACCGTTCTTACAAAGTCGACCTCTTCTGGAAAAAAAGACATCACAGTTGGTGTTTTTTCGCCAAAAGATATTCTTTGATCATTGATGGGTGCATTGTTATTTATCAAACTGCAATATTATAAGTGTCAAAGGCTAGAGATGCTGAATTAAATTTTAAATTAGCTTCTTTTAAAAAAATGTTGCAAATTTAGAATTAGTTCAACGGATCCATCATTGATCTCAAATTACTCTCTTATTTCTTAGTAGTACAATCTCTTTCCAGAGATCCACTTGATTGTAGCAAGCGATCCTCGATCAGGATTCCAATATCATTGTCAATTTTCAAACCGCAATAAATCGCGATTTAATTACATTCGTTCCATATATTTAATCTGGTTGCATACTTTAAACATTCGTTGTGCATGAAATTGAAATTTATGCACAAACAAAAAATATGGAATATTTGAAAACATCCAAATTTTTAATCAGTCAAATATAAAGGCATCTAAATTTGAAACCATCAACATAGGCCGCCCAGAGCAAAAACTGTCGATTTCTGGTGATCGATCCCCTTTAATCTTTTTGGAAAGAAATTTCCTATTTTTTCAAATCAGTCAATATCAACCCGTGCCCAGGGCCTTTGAAAATTAACATGAAGTTTTAAATGAGAAAAGCCCACTTTAACAAAAATGGAAAAAACAACTGAAGAGTCTCATGGAATAATCATGTAAGTGCCATTGTGGTGAAAAAATTTATTTTTAAATTGTTTTAACCATTTTTATTTCAACAATTTGTTTAAATAGGCGTGATACAGAAAAACTAATAGCGCCATTCGATTCTGCAGAAAAATGGCATATAATTCATGTATCGAACAATTTGTTTCTCTATATACATATATATAGTATGAATTTGAATATAAATTCGATACCATGCAGTTGTTTATTCATACCAGGTACCCAATTGAGTCCAGAAAAAAATAGTGAAATACATAGATTTTATATAATTTTTTTAGCTGAATCGAATGGTGCTATTAGTTTTTCCGTATCTTACATTTTTACACGAATTGTTTAAACAATTTAAAAAAATATATATTTGTTTAAAAACCACCTATTAGTTTTTAAGCTATTAGTTTTACAAAGATTTCATGACAAAATAATTTGTTTGCTTTTGAAAAATTAAAAAAATTGTAATTCTTTACTGTTGAGCCTTATATTTGTCCCGTAACATGTTTCTGATGTTTTACTGATATATTTGATATTAATTAGACTTTAAAAATACAAAAAAAAAAATTATTATGGCACTTACGTGTTTATAACAAAGGTCGATTTTATAAGATATTTTGCACGGAAAGTATTCACTTTTTCTAATTTTTGTTTATAGATCTATAGACTTCTATCAACTCTCGAATGTACTTTCTCATTTTTTTGCTTAAAAAATAATTTGAATATTGAGATGACACCTTTCAGATACTTGTTATGAAATTTTTATAAATTGAGTTTTAGTTACTTCTTAAGAAATGTTCAAGAAATAATTTTCACCCAAAATGACAGTTTTATGTCAAATTTATGCTGAAGAAGACTTTTTTTAAATTTGTTCGTAAATTGTTATTCGATAAAAAATAACATTTTATATATTTTTTAAATGTTTAAACAATTATAATTTATAGCAAAATTCTATCAAGGAGTAATATTTTTTCATTAGGATATTTTTCAAATTGTTTGAATAATTTCCATTTGTTTAAATATTGTACCTATCAAATTATGACAATTTAGCATTTCCCGGAATTATTGACAGGACTCTTAATGAATGGTTGGAGTAAAGCTTTTTGTTTAAGACATTTTGCAATTGTTTCAACAATTCCAATATTTTTACATTTGTTTCTTCTCCACAAAAATCCAGAAAATTGGTTCGATAAATACAAGATTTTTCTCTAATACCTTTCCCATGAAAAGCCAAAAGTTAATGATTATTAATTAAATTAAAATAATTAATAATTAAAGTAAATTGACACTAATAGTTCTGAAATATTTGGAAAATTTCAGTAAATAAATTTGGAACATTAGGTTCCGTTTCTTCTAAAAAAAATAAATGATCTCAATCTGTTGGAAATTATTCCTCCGAAAAGGTTTTTTGTCCCTCCTGTGAAATTAGGTTCAATGGAGTTAGGCGGGTACAGTTTTCCGTAACTCAAATATTACTCTTAACATTCATTACGTCTATCATTAATCCCGAAAAACAATCAATATTTATTATTTATGCGATAAACACTACTTTGTTAACAAATAATAATTGTTTAAGCAATTAAAAACTATTTAACAAATAACCCGGGCTAATTTTGAAACCCCGGGGGCATGGGTAAATATTAACCGCTTTAGCTGAAACTTAGAGGAATCTTTTGTGCGATAGACGGGGATCGTTCACCAAAAATGAAAAATTAAATTTCATCGGGTATAAATTTGGACTACCCTGAGGCAGCATCCAATTTTTCAAGTTGGCATTTAATTTTAAAATATTACAAATCTACATGGTCCGTGAATTGAAATCGAAGGTACCAACAGAAATAGCACCACTTTGAATAATAATTCAAACGCCATTGTAATTATAAAAGTAAGTCTTGGCTACCTTAGGTGTACCAGTGAAGTTGGCAATAATCCAAAAGGTATCTTCAAATAAGGTTTTTCGCTACCTTTCTGTCTTTTCAACAATATTTGTCTTGATCTTCGCAGATTTCAGTGGCACTTTCAGTTCCGGTAGAGGGCACTCCTTATTTAATCCCTTCCAAGTTTTGTCTACATTCTCGGCCAGTTTTTCCAAATATTTATAGGCCGTTCTGTCGACCAGGGATTGGGTTTTGACACAATCGTCTCCACCGAATTCGCAAACACGATAGTGGTGTAAAATTGCAGCATCAGACGGAACATTGACTGTTCCATGGCCAGGAATAAATTCCCAAACGAAGTGGTTTCCAGCTTCGACAACTTCTCTGGGTTTGCAGACGTATTTTGATCTCTGTTTGTGAGGATGGAGTTTTGACCGACGTCTTGTTTTTCTCAGGGTGATGAGGCCAGATTCTATGGGATTTCGGCTTGTTGAGACGTAAGGATCGTCTGCCCACTGGAGGTAGAAGAAGGCATTTTGGAATGAAAAAGCACCTGTAGATTTTGTGCTGATGCGAGTCCCCATCCACCTGGAAATTAAGTTACACAATTTGTTTGTTAAGACTAGAATTAGGAGGAATATGTTCAAATTGAAAGTTTTGAAACAGAAATAGCTGAACGTGAAAATATACACGGATCCTCTAAATTTTAAAGTATTTAATCTAACTTTCAGTTTACCGATAAGACAATATTGGTATATCCGCGTTAGATTGATTCATGTTAGTAGGAAAAAATGATTTTCGAATCTAAACACCCGTACTAATTTAAAAAAAGCATTCAAAATTGGATATGATTTCAAGATCCCCCATTTGAGTGTCAATGGTTTGAAAATACATTTATTAAATTTTTATACTTTTACATTACCATAATTGTAAAATATAAACAATTTAATGAAACTTTTTAAACTCATTTTTAAGAAGAATAATAATTTTATCATACTTTTTTCACATTTTCCGATAAGAATTTGACATAAGGTGTATCAATTACAAAATAGAATAAGTTAATTTAAAAAGTTACTTATCATAGGAAAATGTGAAAAAAGTAAAAAAAAAATTTTATTTTCCTTAAAATTGTGTTTGAACATTCAATAAAAATAACAAAAAATCAATAAAAAAAGACAAAACTCTAAATCATATCCGATTTTGATTTTTTTTTGGTTTCAAAATTTTGTTGACTAAAAAGGCACAACTTGGGCTAGTGTGTGTACAGTGTATATTCAGATTCGAAAATAAACATTTTTTAAGCACCCAAATCCGCGTAGGGATTTTCCAAATTTAAAGATCGATATTTTCAGAATTTTGAAAGAGAACCACTTGAAAAAGTGGACGTACAAAAGGACGTAAAAAAAATACCTATAAAAGGACGTACACAAGTAAGTACAAAAGGACGTACTAAAGGACGTACCAAGGGATGTGCCGAAAGACATCCCATATTGGGATACAAAATAACGTAATTTGGTACGTCCTTTTTTACGCCCTTTAGTATAATATAATTTTTTAATTTAAGTAAAAATAGTCAAAATTCAACAGTTGATATTTTAGTAAAACTTGGGTACATTTAAATTTGAAGGGGAAAAAGTTGAAGATATGTAAATGTAAAGGCCGTTGCTACGTGTACCGAAATTTCGATATGAATAGTCGGATTTTTTCGGTACAAATAGCTGGACCTGGAAAAGAGGTTATTCGTACCTATATTTCGGTACAAATAACATTATTTTTTCGATACATAAAGACATTCCCAATTTCAAAATTATTCAAATTAAAGTACAAAACGTAAAAATTTGCAACTTTAAATGTACAGAAATTTCAAAGATTTAAAATGTACAACTTTTGCAATTTTAAAGGCTTCTATACTTTAAAAATTACAATAAATAATCTTTAGCTTTGTACTTATAAAAATTGAAAGATAACCTAATATCAAAATATAAAATTGTAAATCTGTTCAAATTGAAAAGCAACATATTTTAAATATTTAATTGGCATTAAATTGAACAAAATTATAAATCTGAGAGAAGTTTTGCCTTGGAAGAAACATTCGTGAGGCATATTTCTTTTTTAAGCGTTGTTCCATTTGTGCACATGACACTATTTTAGCCCTCTAAATCCGTGGATTAATGATTAGGTTCTATTTAGGGATTCTGAATCTAAAATAATCTCAAAATTGAAAAATTCGATATTTTATATTGTAAAATAAAATTAGTTTCGTGACAATTTAAATAATAAAAGTAATTGCTAAGGTAGTCCAAAAAACTCTTTCTTTCGAAAATTAAAAACTCGGCCGGATTCTAACTTATAAGTGCTTCCTTAAAAAATTGTAACTATAAAACATAGAAGAGTCAAAAAATTATCTTTGTTAAGAAAATTTTTTAATTCGAAGTCAAATTTGAATAGAATATTATTTTCACGATTATTTGCCACATTTATTAGACATATGGGACTGTATTTTTGACATAAAACATATTAAACATTAAAATTAGAGCGGTGCTTACATGCCAGAAAATAATAAAAAAAATATCTTAAAATCAATCGTTAATCAATGGTCAATCGAATAATTTCAGCTAAAATTGGTAAAACAAATGAATGATCAAAACAAATAATCGGTTTAGATTTATAAAAAATATCTACATAAATAACAATCTTCAAACAAAATTATAATTCTCTGTCAGTTCACTGCTTCTATACATGAAAGAAAATTTCAATCTATATGGTAAATAGAAAGTACTGTTCCTCTCAAGCGAATATCCTGAAAATTGGTTTTTGCTTTTTAAAATACAGATTTGAAAACAATTTTGACAAATTTTTACGGGGATATGTGAAACATTGAAAAAATTAACCAACCGTAAAAGCTCGACTATTGTATCATCATGCCTCGGGATGATGAATTCATCCAGATCCACCAGAGCGACGTATTCGAATGTGTACATCGATCGATAAAGGCAGTCGTTTAATGCAGCAAATAGTCCTTCGGTACGAATTTCCCTCTGAGAGATCATATCCAGATGATGCCAAGGGAGGAGTGTAACGTACCCTTTCCGCTCGTAATACCTCAGTGCACATCCAGCATCCGGACCCACCGTATCATTGTAGAGAGTTACATGAGTACCACCCAGGAGCCTGTACAGCTCAATAAACTCCACTAATTGCAAAACCTGTGCAGAGTTAACGTCTTTTTTATTACACACCATACGAGGACTCAGTGAACGAGGGGGTTGAAATTGAAATCCAAAGTAATTGCCAATTTAAGGGCACCTCGTGGAATTCAATATTGTGTAAAGCCTCTTTTTAATCCAGAATTCAATTCACATTTTAAGAATAATTAAGATTCGCAAAAGAGCTTATACGACCGTTCCCACCGTTTCCCACGTCATCCCACCGTTTTACGAAAAGTGTTTATAACTTTAATTTTCGCACATTCAATTAATATAGGGAATTTTCTTGAATCCTGTTCAAAAATATATAGGTAAACGAAGAAAACGCGCTGAATCCACTTGAGTTTATTTCTCAGTTTTCCAGGATATATTGTAGCTTGAAATCCATTGATCGAAATTAAATTTGAAATGGGCTATTACAAAATCTTTTCAATTTAATGCTGTCTCAAAGTTATTAACAAAATAAAAATAGGTTTATCCACTTTTGATTTGGCACAGGCATATTTGACTGATTATTCATACTCTAGTTATATACCAGGTGTATAAGCTTAAATCCGCTGTTTTGTTGGCAAAAGAAAGTCGTTTTTTTTTTGTAGAAAATAAAATAAACTTTATTCAAAGTATTTTCCCTCGCTTGCTATACATTTTCCCCATCTCTCGGGCAATTTGTGTATACACGCCAAAAAAGTCTTTATCTTTCGATGCAAACCACTCGTCAAGCCATTTTCCGACGTCTTCGTACGAATCGAAGTGTTGTTTAGCGAGCGCGTGACCCATCGACGAAATCAGGTGGTAATCAGAAGGGGCCAGGTCTGGTGA
>CAKNWT010023606.1:0-10213 GCA_932066315.1 Andricus coriarius | reverse complement strand
ATTCTAAGTGAGGAAAATCACTGATTCCTCTAGTGAACGGCCCCTCGCAAAAAAGTTTGCTTATTTACAAAAGTTCTTTGTTTTCTTTTTATTCTTTTTTCTTTCTTTTTCTTCTTCTTTTTTTCTTCTTTCTTTGCTCTTTTGTGATATCTCGCATCGTTTACGATACAAAATAAAAAAATATTTAAAAAATTTCCGACCTCAAAAGTGGTTAAGGCCCCATAAAACTAACAAAAAATGGGAAAACATAAAAAGGGTAAGGGCCATTCACAAAATCTTTTTTATTTTTTTCATTGAATTTTGAAACATGAATAGAAGATTTTTAGGAGACCCCTACTTTATTTATTTTTTCCAATACTTGAAAAAATGTCTGTTGATATAAAAGAGGAATCCTATCAGTTCTATGCGAGCTAAACCATTTTTGAGGCCGGGAAATTAAAAAAAAAATATATATATAATTTTAGATTTTTCTTGTAAAAGATGCAACATATCACAAAATAGCCATCGCGAATTAAATTCATGAGATGTGTAGTATATATGACCATCTTTTTCTGAAAAAAATAGTTTTTAATGGCAAATTTGGGAAAATCTAATTTCAAGAATTCTAGAAAAACAGCCTCTATTTTGTAATTTTAATTAAAGTTTTTTTTTGGATCAATTGAAAAGGCAATCATTCTCACATCGAATATCTATACGAACACCTACGCTCGTTTGGAAAATATTGCATTTTGAAAAACAAATACATTTTTTTATCAAACTGATATACTTATTCCTTTATTTTCACTATAGAATAATACATCCAATTAAAAAATCATTCTGATACCATGACCTAGACCTTTCTTGAAATTGTTAATGTTTTTAAATGGAATTGGTCATCTATTTTATCGTTTTAAAAAAAATATATTCAGAAGATATTTTTCCAACTTTGTTTTTTCTAGTCATTTGGTATACTAACAATTCCTTCATCAAGTATAAAAGAAGATAGCATAATATCTATGCTCAGTTGGAAAATACAGATTTAAAAAAAAATTCCAATTTTTTTGTTTATTGAAACGTGTCCGTTTATTTTCATTGTAGAAATAACACATGATTTGAAATGGAATCAGTCCTTCTTAGATGAAGTGATAATTTATCGCCATATATTATTGAAAATGTTAAAAGTATAATTTACTGATAATTTGTATATAATTTTATTGAATTCTCGAATCTGTTAGACAAAATGTACTCGAAATGAAGGTGAGAAAAAGAATATTTTTTTGATTCAATAAACTGTTTCTTTTATCAACCAAACATTTGTTACTTATTCAAATTAATCCATGCAATTTAATGATTCTAATATAAACTTTCTGTTTCAGTTTTAAAAGTTGGCCCTCATTATTCAGCATTTTCTCTGATTTCGGATTTAAAACTCGCAACGTATTTGTGCAACAGATTGTTATTCAATTGTCATATTATTTAAATTATATTATCAATTTTCAAATGTAATATTACTTTATTAAAAAATTTATTAAAATCAATTAAATATTTTATTGGATTTTCTAAAACTGTTAAATGTTTAATTCTGTTCAAAAGTACATTTAGAATCGAAATATATTTATTATGAATTATTTATTAATTGAAAATAACTTTAAACGATTTTTCTGTTTTAGGTGTAAACTTCGGTATGTCGCTGCCTCAATATAATATGGACACTTACAGTGGATTTTCGAGTTTTCAGCACGAAACTGTAGAATCGAGCACTAAAAAATACCCCTGTCCAAATTGCCCAAGTGCATTTACTCGAAAAAATGGATTAGTTTGTCATATTCGATACGAGTGTAATCAAAAACCTCATTTTAAATGCAGTTTTTGCGAATATGTATCAAAAAAGTCTTCAAATGTTCAGAAGCATGTTCGTGCAAAACACCCTGGACAGCCCCCGTCCTATATATTCATTTAATATTATAAACTCAAATAATTTAATAATTTTTTTATGATTTAAAAAGTAGAATTTCGATGACAGTCTGTACATGTATAAAAAATAAAGATTTTACAAATAAAATATTCTCTTTGAAAGAGTGACTAATATTTTTAGCCTCGTAGAACAGAAATAAGTACTTTGTTTAACATGTAGTTGCGGTCACGTGTGGTTTTGAATAATTATTAACTAAACCCGACAAATTTTAATATTTGTGAACTAATGAAATAAATTTTTTAGGTTTCAGGGCATCGAGCGATGGAACATTCTCGTGTCCACAATGCAGCAGAAACTTTAGGAGAATGAAAGGATTGAAGCAACATATGACCTACGAGTGCGAGAAACCCCCAAGATTTTCCTGCCCCTATTGCTCCCAGCGTTCAAAGCTTCTTTCAAATTTGTACAAACACATTCGACGAATTCACGAAGGAAAAAAAGTTTGGGGAATTGATTTATATCAGGAATAAATTTTCATAATTTGCACGAATTAGACGCTACCTCACTTGGTCAATATTTGTAATATTAAGCATTTTTATTGTATTAAAATCGACTTGTTGCACAAATTACATCAAATTGTTTTAGTTGCTGTTGTAGTTAGTTTCACCCCTTTTCAGCCACAGGAAAAACTACAAGGTTTGTAAACATAAAATTTATGATTTGAGTTTTTTTCCTTCTATAATATTTGTGGAACGATAGGCTAAAATTTTGACCTGACCTTTGACCCATTAATCTTTGACTGGTCCTTGAACTGTAATAAATGACGTGTGACCTCTGACCTTTGACTCGGACCTTCATCCCTGACCATTAATCCTTGATACGGGACCTGTGACTCCTGACTTCTCACTGTTGACATATGACCTTTTGCATTTCACCTAGGGAACCCTGACCTTGGATTTATTACTCTTGACCTACAACCTTTCACCTGCAACCTTTACCTTTTGACCTATGACCCTTTAGAAGCTATCCGTATATTAAGTAACACATTGTTTTCCTTTGTTTACCTCTGCCCTCGCCCCTGTAATTTTGAAAATTTACAGTTGAAAATTCTTGCATTTTTATTTTTCGTAGTTGGAGAATTTTCAATTGCAAATATATAAAATTGAATAAATTTTTATTTTTAATCTTTGAATTTGAAGAATTTTTAACTTTTAACCTTCAAAATGAAACTAATCCAACAATAGCGAAAACTTTTAAAATTACATACCTTTAAAATATATATCTTGAAGATTAAATAATGTTCAATTCTATAATTTCAAAATTCACGAATTTTCAGTTGTAAAGCTTTAAAACCTTAAATTGTAAATATTTAAAATTGAAGTTTTTAATTTTGAAAATTGAATATTCAAAATTAGGCAAGTTTTACATTTAACAATTAAAAATTCTGTACTTTTGATGATATATATTTGAAATTTCTTCAATTTTGAAAGATTTAGAATCGAAAACTCTTAACTTTTGATCTTTAAAATGATTCAAATTTAAGAATTTTGATTTATATATGATTCAAAATAAAGAGTTTTCAACTCTTAATCTTTAAAATGAACTATTTAAAAAGATGTAAATTACAAATTACATAATTCTAAATTATTACACACTTTAAAAATTGAAAAATATTCATTTGTAAATCTTAGAAGTTGAAGAATTTTCTATTAGAAATCTTCAAAATTGAACTAAATATTTCAAAAAACGTTGAAAATTACATCATTTTCAACTACAGACATGCCAAATTAATCAATCTGAAATAGCAATTCTTAAGAATGGAATAATTTTAAATTGAAAATATTCAAAATTGAAAAATTATTAATTGTAAATCTTAAAAATTATGTATTCCATAAAATAAAAAACGTCCAAGATTACATACCTTTGAAACATAAATCTTGAAATTATGCAAATTTTAGGTTTACAACTAAATATTCTGTAATTTCAATGATTGGTATTTGAAATTTCTTCAATTTTGGCAGACTTAGAATTAAAAACTCTTGACTTTTGATCTTCAAAATCATTCAAATTTAAAAATTTTCGTTTATAGATCTTTTAAAATGAAGATTTCTCAATCATTAAACTTGAAAATAAAACTGTTGGAAACAAATAATTAAAATTACAACATTCTAAATTGTGCATATTAAAAATTGAATAATCCTAATTTGCTATTCTTCTTAAGAATTCCATCCTTAAGAATCCATTGTAAATCTTCAAAATTGAACTTTACATTACAAAAATCATTCAAAATTACATAATTTTAAACTATAAACATTCGAAATTGATGAATTTTCAATTATAAATCCTCAAAATTGAAGAATTTAAAATTACAAGCCGTTAAAATTGAAAAATCTTCAATTGGAAATCTTCAAAATTGAACTATTACAGAACAGAAAACCTTCAGAATTACAAGCTTTTGGAATATAAATCTTGAAAATCAAATAATTTTCTATTCTATATTTTAAAAAATTCAAGAATCTTCAAGTGCAATTAACCTATGACCCTAACATTTGATTACTGACTTCTGACCAATGATCTCTGACGTTGGCCCCTGATCTTTGACCTAGCATCTTCTCGGACTGTTTTTTAATTAAATAAGAATGATAAGAATCACCACGAGAAGATGTAAGTAAATGTGTATTGTGTTATATGTATTGTGTACATTTGTACTTTATAATTTGAGTACGATTACATTCTTACATAACATTACATGATACATAACAATTTTGTATTTTGAATACATTTTTGTTACGTGAACTCTACTTCTTCAAAATAGTTTTTTTTCTTTTTCAGGTTCGATTTTCGACCTCCACCTGGATTCGTCGATGTCTTCGTCCATGTTACCTATACAAATGCAATCGATTATGGGATCTCACCCAGAAAATGCCAAGAAATACCCATGCAGAAGATGCAGCAGTGTTTTTAGTCGAAAGGGTGGACTTTCCTATCACGAAAAATTTGAATGTTCGCAACCCCCGAGATTTTCGTGCCCCTATTGCCCCTATAGAGCACGACACGTCTCAAACACCCGGAAACATGTTCGAAGATGTCATCCTGGTGAAGAAATACAAGCCATTGATATTTTTCATCAATTCACGTCCCTTAAATAAAAAAGCGCTGGGTGTGTAAAATCTAATGTAAGAAAAAGTCATGCATTGTAATGAAAATTAGACAATTAAATAAATTATTATCATTCTCATGTATCCTTGTTTTAACATTATTCTTTTTCCAATGAACCATCAGCGAGAACTGATATTATTTTAATTATTTAGTTATTTGTCCAAGTTTTTTAATAACATTTTTTGTAACAAGTTTTTTAGGAAAAGTTAGAGTTAAATACCTGCATGAAGTAGGGTTCCTTAATTTGGTTTTAATAAAATTTATATAATTACGTGAAATTTGATTGAAGCATTTCTCTGGGTTCATCCTGATCTTCGTATCATCCCCTGATCATGGCTTTTTGTTTATCTAATTGCAAATAATTTTATGTTTTCAGATTATTTTGACTACAAAGATGCAATAATATATCCTGTCAGAGATTTATCGGGAAGAGAAAAGTTTCCTTGTCCAAAATGTTCGAGCCTCTTCACCAGAAAGGATAATTTGATGAATCATATCAAATATGAATGCGGACAAATGCCCCGATTTCAATGTCCATATTGTTCATATAGGACTCGAAACTCCTCAAATGTTCGTGCCCATGTTCGTAGAATTCATCCTCAAAATGAAATTTATGTTATAGATATTGTCAAGAATTTTAATGTTAATTTACCAGCTATTTAGGATGATGAATATTTTACTGATTAAGTAGGAAAATATACTTTGATTTGCCAAAACTGTTTATGGTTTTTGAAATGTATAAATTTGTCCATAGTATTTACATGTCGAAGTTTAATTATAATCTGTATTTTAATTAATTATAAGTCGTATATTTTCATATATTGTGTATAGAATAAGAATATATATTTTTCATTAAAGTCATATAAAAACGTATTAAACTGCGAGTACAGTGTTTGCGACTCTGGCATAAATACAGAAAACGACGTTTTTTTTACGAAATTCATGTATAATATTGAATGAAGAACGTTATTGTTTTCGATTTTGTAATCTATTTTTATGAAATTTAGGCTTTATTTGAGGATGTTTAAAAATTTTAGGGTAAGCATAGTCTATTTTTGATCGGAAAAGACATTTTTTTGAATATATATTATACATTGGCAGTTTGTAATTTAAGAATTATTATAAATAAGTTGAACAAAGAAATTATTCATTTACAAAAGTACTTTTTTATAAATATGCAAATAACGAAATCTGAAAAACGTATTTTTTTAAATATACACAAAAATTCGAACTTTTACAATTGTTTCAGTTGTTAATTTTATGAAATTATTTGTTTGTCTTTTAATTTCAAGTTAAGTTTGATCTCATCATCTTTTGGATATAATTATTTTAAAATCCGATTTGTTGAAACTCAAAAACATTTTTGTTTGAAATTCTAGTGGAAATGTATTATCACAATAAAATACACCGAATTATAATAAATCACAAGAATCAGAAAGTATACATTAATATTTTTTTTCAATTCACAAGAACTTTGTAATTAATTACTTGTCAAATTTTTTTTGTAATTCAATTGAGAAAAGTGCACTATAAACTACCATGTTTACAAAAAATTACAATTTTACATTGACTTATTTGGAATTTTCTGCATTTTATTATAAAAATACATTTCCACTACGCAATTATAAAAAATTTCTTAATAATATGAAATGTCATAAATATAATTATGCTCAAATAGTTCTTTCGTTTTTCGGGTCATTTATTATCTCAAAAGTATCCTCTGAAGAATATGGTAATTAAAAATTTTATAAACAAAAGTTAAGCTAAGTTCTGCTCAAGTTCTTAAGTTTCAAGAATCACCTTAAGTTTTCTGTTTTTTATTTTACAAATCAGTTGAATTGCTTCAAGTTGTTTTTTGGCCTAAACTAACCTGAACTAGATTCTATACACCAATAATAATTTGGTATTCGACTCTCCAGGTAAATTGTAAATAAATATTTCATTTATTTATGTGTTAAATCGAGATCATTTTTAATCCGTGTGTATGCGCCTCTGGAATATAATAAAGAAATACGAATAAAATTTTTTTTTTCTCTCATTGCAGTAACATTTTTCACAGAGAATAGTAGAACCTCGCTATCCTTTGTCATTTAACACAACCATAATATGCAGGTTGATAAATAATTTATATTATTATTAAAAACATAATAGTGTTATAAAACACTTCAAGAGACTGTTGAAAAAAATAGAATAATGAGGTTCTGCTTTGAAACATTCCATCTCATAAAACATTTCTTCTTAAAATTCACGAACACACTTTCTCTTCAGTATCATATTCAACGAAACAAACTTTTTTCAGTACTCCAATTCTAACAAATGGCCACCTCCCTGACACTACATTTGTCACCTTAATCCAACATTTTTTAATAATTTTTCCAGATCCTGACTACACCTTCGTGGAGGTAACAGAAAACGACACCGAAGTCTCATGGGAAGTTGGTTACAAGTTTAACTCTCCTTTCTCTGAAGCTTCAAATGAAATCAACCCACTCTCAATTCCCTCAGAGCCTGACCTTGAAGAGCCACCCGACACCAAAATGGACTTTAAACCCAACCTTTTACGATATTCAAATCATGGAAACGGGCTTTCCAATCCGAGTAAATCAATCCAGCAAAATTACGATCTGAAGATCTTGAAGGTTGATTTGATGAAACTTCCAGATGTGAAACCTGTCATCAGAAAGGCACGTCGTCGCATGAATCCTCCAAGATCTCGCGTCCCAAAAACAAACTTCCTGACCTGTCCCAACAGGTGTGGAAAAGTATTCTATTTCAACCGAACTCTTAATAAACATTTAGAAACGGTTTGTGGCAAGACTCCTCGTTACGCATGTCCACAAACAGATTGTCCCCATCGTCACAAACATCGTTATATGGTTCTTCGACACGTCAGAAATCATCATCCTCAACATGAAGTCACTGCCATTGATCTTTGCGATGTCAGCGTCAACGAATCCTTGGAAAATGTTCAGTCTAGTATCCAGGATCCTTTTGAAGACGAAGACACCAAAGAAAAATGGATGAAGCAAAATTTGCTAAAGTCTATCAAATATTGGAATGCAGACAGCGAGATCAAAATATCCAATGTTTCCAGCCTGGCCAGTCCTGAGGACATCAAACCGGAAACGAAGCAGTTGCAGCTTGTGAAAAATCCTCTACAACGAGAATCAAAACACTCTTGTCCAAATAATTGTGGAAGAGTTTACAAAAATCCAAACACTCTCAAATCACATGTGCAGTACGAGTGCCAGCAAAAACCGAGGTTCAAGTGTCCATATTGCACCATCCACAGTAAATATTCTCGAAATATTCTTCATCATGTGAGAGTTCTACATAAGGATCGCGAAAGCTACGCGATTGACATTGTCACGAAAAAAATCTTTGGAAATATTCGACGACGTCAATCTGAGCGACTTTGTAATGCCGCAAAAGTTGCTCAAAGCGATTAGATTTAAGACGAATCTGTCCAGCGGGGAGAAATTGCCTATGAAAGCAGATGTTTCACTTCCACTTCAATTTCGAGATGAAGAAGTGGAAGTGGAAGAGCAACATCTGATTGAAGAGAAGCTGATGAAAATTCTTATTGAAAAGATTGTCTTTAATTATAGTTTATTTTAATATTAAATATGATAGAAATATTACCATATATTATACCTTAAAACGTAATCCTGAAAGCTTCCTCAAGGTATAGAATATAAGTAAAGGAAGATAGTTTTATAATAAGATTTATTTTAATTTTCATGTTAATTGAATTCATATGTCATGGTCCTCTTTTGAAATTTGTTGTCTCGTGCAAGTCGAGTCAGAATTGTATCGTTATGTTTTTTCCTCGAAGAAATTTTGTTTTAATGGTATCAAATACCTTCATCTTTTGTGTTTTATGTTACTTTCCTGTTCTTAATAAAAAAAATATATATGTAAACGCATTAAATTATTTGTATACCCGATGCTAATTTACTATTGAACAATTTTCAGTTCCTAAAGTAAGATTTAGTGATTTACAAAATTATTTCTTTCAAGATCGTGAGGTTAATATTGCAATATGAAGATAATACTTTAATAAAAGCCTAGCAAAGTTGCAATTTATAGATAAACTTTCTGAATTCTGATTAGATTTTCAATTCTTAAATCGGTCTGCCCTTTTTTGACACTATTTCTAACTTTTCTTTATTTTTCTGTTTCCAGGTGCATATTACCCGAAGCGAAAGAGGCGTACGAATTCCGAATTGAAGCAATTCCCTTGTCCAAACTGTCCAAGCGTTTTTATGTGGATGTGTACCTTGAAGCGGCATTTGAGAAATGAGTGTGGAAAATTACCTTCTTTTAAATGTGGGTGGTGTAGTTATACAGGAAAGTGGAAAGCCAACGTTTGTCGACATATTAAAACTGTGCACAAAGGATATCGAATTTACGTTACTTCTGCCTTTGAATAAAAGACAAAACATGTATTGAATCATAATTTTTTTAGTGAATCAGACACAAAAAGAGCTGTTCCATTGACTTAGAAACTAAATAGTATATTATGCACCAAGGGGGAAAAGTGGGACTTTATATCGACGAATTAAAAAATATACGAATCGTAAAAAGTCCCCTCCCCTTAGTGTATACGATGTTTTCTGATAACAAATGCATGACTTCAGATTTTTGAAACTTTATTTTTTTATCGTTTTTGCAGCAACGGTATTCAATTGATACGAAAATCTGTATCAATATAAACAGACGAATAAGTATTACATTCTTGGATCATTTTCTTGCAGATGAAATTGATACCTTCAGATTTAGTGTGAAAATTTTTGTAATTTCCGGAAATTTTAGATAATTTATAGGCTTTACAGGCACCTTACAGGATCTCAAAAGGTCGAAATCATGCATGTGTTATAAAAAATATGTACTTCATTCAAATTCCAATTGTGAAAATAAAAAATGTCATCTACCACATCAAAAAATAGTTTATAGAGTTAAAGATTATTCTAAACCATGTGAAATATTTTTAGCTTATAATTATCAGTTTCTGAAAAATCTACTGGAAATCTGTGATATGATTTGTATTTGAACATTATGTAGCCACAATTTCGAGGATTCGAACTTCTTTCAGCATCTTGCTCACACTAAGAGGGGAAGCGTCAAAACTAGGTGACCGACATAATATTATAATAATCT
>CAKNWT010023504.1:0-10116 GCA_932066315.1 Andricus coriarius | reverse complement strand
TGTGCGCCCGATTATGTTTGTAAGTGAACGTGTCTGCAATTGCGTAATTTCAAAAATAAATCAAGTGCAATTATGATAGATATATAAAAAAGTTTTTTTTTGCAAATTGATTTATCTGTTTCAAGCTGCTGCACACGCACATAAAAACCTCATAGAAATCTTTTAACCTCCCAGTAAGCGAGGACAAAAAACCCTTCATCTCCTCTTAGTTTCTATATAAAAACCTCACATAAACCTTATAAGATCCTTGTAAAACCCCAATACGCCCCGAATCAGATCCATTTAGAAACATTTCAGATATACATTACACTCAATAGAAACCTCATAGAAACCTTTTAAACTCCCAGTAAGCGATGACAAGAAACCCTATGTTTACTTTTACGTCCCTATAGGATCCACTTACAAACATCATAAGATCTACAGTACATGCTCTTTCAAACATGGAACAAAACCCTCTTTGAAAAAAATGTATAGGGTTTCTGAGAGGATTCTAAGAGGGATTTTTAGCAGGGAAACTTATAGTTTAGTGAATGACCATAGGTCTACTAGGAATATAATTCAGCCAAGTTTCAACCCGATCAAAAAGAATAATAATTTTAGGTCTTAACTTATTAATTAATTTAAATTAAAAATTCAATTTAAAATTAATTTTAGGTCACTTGACTTATTCTGTCCCATATATGTATAAGAACAGCTGGTATAATTTTTTTCTCGTAGAACCATCATACATGATATTTTTACATTCTTATCATAATGAGAAGGGATTAGTTTTATGTGAAAACTGACTATCGCGGATTTCTTTTAATCTCCACGTTTCGAGGCACCCTGAATACAAAAAAGAAAAATAGGTTTCACAACGGATTCTGTCATCTGTCGTCGTCGTTTTCGTTGTCTGTATACATTTTGCGGTGAAACTATGTAAGATACGAAAGGATATGAATAGACGAAAATTGTACACACAAAAAGATCTAAAAATTCGTTATATATCACTTTTTGGTAGTACTCGCAGTTTTTGTTTTAATCATAAGAAACATAAAAAATAGAAACGTAAAAAATCTATAAATTTCTTATTAATCATTTTTGGATACAAGCTACGAAAAAAATGAATAGTCAAAAGTTTGCACCCAAAAAAGAGCCTAAAATTTGTTTAATAAGCATTTCTTGATAGGATGCGTAGTTTTTGTTTTGATCGTAAAAAACAACATTAAAAATAAAACAATAAAATTTTTGGGAATAAGACGCCCCAAAAACATAGCTAAAAATTTTTTATTGATTATTTTTTTCAAGGATGCGTAATTTTTGTTTCGATCGTAAAAAATATCATTAAAAATCAAAGCATTAAATTTTTGTAAAAACGACACAAGGAAAGAAAAAAATGAAAAAAAATGTATTCATCCAAAAAAAGAGCTATTAATTTGTTTATTAATCATTTTTTGATAAGAGGCTTAATGCTTAGTCATTTTTCTGTAAGATGCGTAGTTTCGGTTTCAATCGTGAAAAATATCATTAAAAATAAAAAAATTAAATCTTTGGAAAAACGACACAAGGCAAGAAAAAAAACTTGAAAGCCAAAAGTTGTTCAACCCAAAAAAAACTACAAATTAGTTATTAATAATTTTTGCTAGGATGCGTAGGTTTTGTTTAAATCATAGAAAATAACATTTAAATTTGAAAAAATAACTTTGTTTGGAAAAGCCAGACAAGGTAAGAAAAAAAAAGACAAAAGTTATTCACACCAAAATGAACTACCAATTTGTTAACGATCATTTTTTGGTAGGACACGTGGTTTTTGTTTTAATCGTAAAAATAACATTAAAAATCAAAAAATTAAATTTTTGTAAAAACGACATAAGGAAAAAAAAACTTGAAAGTGACAAAGCAACTTGATGTGACAAAAGTTTTTCGCCCAAAAAAGTAGTAAAAAAGTTCGTGCTTGGGACAAAATCGACTGCGAAGCACAAGATGCGCTGTGAGAATGTGTTTTTTAAGGGCGAAGGAACTTTAACAAAAGAGAATTCACAATCACCAAATTACAGTTTTCGATGCTTTGACCTTTAGTTTTAAAAGGTTTTTGCACTAATTTGGGGGAAGAATAAAGAACGAGCATGTAGCACGAAGCAAATACATTATCGAGCATGGAGCGCGAGATCTAAGACACGCGCCTGAGGCGTGGTCAATCCTGGAAGCCGCAGACGTATCGCTCGATGAGGATAAGCCCGCGCGGCGGGCAGATTTGTTATTCTTGAAATGGACAAATTTTTGTTATAAATATTTTTATGCAACAGGAGTATAGTTACTTCATTTTCTGGGCGTGGTTTGGAGCAGCAAAGTAGGCCTTTGTTAGCGGTGGGGTACTTTACCGGCGTAGGCCGGTAAAGTGCACTTTATTGTCCACGAGATATGCGCGTTCGTTACTTCGACCCAAGCGCACTGCTCTACACGGTACTTGTCCCTTCAAAACTAACCTCGAAATGAGACCTAATATCATGAGAAAACTCGCAAACCAGCGTGCTAAAAATTCCGGATAAGTTTCGGCCAAATTACCGATTCGAAAATTTGTCCGAAATTGTCAGAAAAGTGATCTGGTTTTTGTCCTCCAGATTCTATCCTGTCGTGTCCGAAATTTTTCCGGCCGAAGGATCACGGAAATAAATCCGAATATCATCCGCTAGAATCAGAAAGTTGTACGGTCTGACGAATTCAATCAGTCCGGGTTATATTCGGTTGAGTCCGGATTTTGTACGGTCTGACGGATGCTATCAATCCGGATTGTGTCCGTGTTTTGTACGGTCGACGGATGCGTTCAGGCTAGCTTCGGTCCAGTTGAGTCCGTTACTCTTATTACATAATGTATCGTCTGTACCGAGGCAGCGAAGTCTTTTTACCTGCCTTGTTGCACAATAAACTATTGTTATAAAAGTTACGAAAGAAATTCAAGCAATCTATTTTATACTGGTTTATAGAGTTCCAAATCAGTAATTTTATTTAAACTATTGTCTCCTTTTTTGATAAATATGAATTCAGCAAAACATCTTTTATAGTAATTAAGATTTCGGCGTAATATTTCAATGTTATGCCAATCAATATAGTTTAAATCACCATTATGGAATTCTATAAAATGTTTTGCAATTACTTAGTGGTATTTTGTATTTAGTCTTACATAATTTCGGTGTCCTTCTTTTCTAATACGTAGCGGACGTTTTGTCTGTCCTACATATGTTTTTAACGCATTTGTAGCTAGGTCTCGGATGCGCGAAACGAATGAATTATTGAGTCTGATTTCCATGAGAACTGTATGGACAAATTTCGATCGTTTTTACGAACAGTTCGAATATCCCACGCTAAATTCCTGAAAATTTCAGATTTGAATAAAAAAAGAAAAATTTTATTTTAGCGATTTAATTTATATAATTTATAAATTTTCAACTCGAAGCATTCGAAATAAAATGTTTTTTTGGTTCTAACATTGCAAGATAAGATATAATAACCGATAACACAAATATTGCTAGATTCTGCGGTTTACCCAAAATTCATAAAAACTACTTTCCCCAGACTTGTTGTTTCTTGTACTAACACTCCCGCTTACTTGATGGCTGAAACTTTTAACAGATTCATCTCAAATGCTATACCTAACCCTAAATCTTATAAAAAAATGCAATTTCTTCCAAGGAAATGATAACTAAAGTAAATATTCTAGATGACCATTTCCTTGTATATGATTTAGAGTATTGATGTTGTTTTCTCGACCAGGGTACTTAATTAATTAATTTCTGATGTTAGATTTTGTCGATTTCCTCGTTTCTCCAGAAAATTATTTGACCAGTAATCGGCAAAATCTAACATCGAAAATTAATTCACGTCCTTGTATCTCTTCTCTTTTTACAAATGCTTCATTGGATTTGGTTTTAAAAGGTAGAAAAAAAGAGGGGATCTAATTAAAAAAAAACACAAATATTCCTACTGATGAATTTAGGAAAGGAATTAAGTTCTTATTGGATTCAACATTTTTCAAATTTAAGGACACTTACTACCAATAAACTTTTGGAACCCTAATGGAGTCTCCAATATCTGGCACTTTAGCTGATATTCTTATGCAAGACCTTGAAACTGAAGTTGTCGAGTAATGATATTTTACAGTAGTAACTTATTACCGATACGTTGACGATACCATTCTAATACCATTCTAAAAATTAATTCGGTGGCTTTACTTTGATGTCTTGTAACTCATGGTCAAACTTGAATTTTTTCCCCGTCCTATAGGGTAGTTTTTAAGGGCGAACCTTAAACTTCAAAACACAATATAATAGGTGTGGGCTTAACCTAAAAAATTATTATCGAATACAGTGCCATCCGACAAGAAGCATTTGAGACACTGCATTCTTTTTGCATTCCAATTAAAGAATCACCATTGTGAAATGTCTGTAAGCACTGTTTACACGTTTAATGTGTCACCACACCTTCTTCTAAGGATGAGAAAGTCATTTCAGTCGCCTCAGCTGCATATTTTCAATTGAAATGCAAAAAGAATGCAGTGTCTCAAATATTCCTTGTCGGCCGCCATTGTATTCACTAATGATTTTTGAGGTAAAGTCCGCAGGGCCGTCACCTATTATATTGTGTTTTTAAGTTTAAGGTTCTCTACTTGAAACTATCTCACGACGGGGAAAAAATTCAACTTTGAACAAGAGTTACAAGACATGAAAGGAAAGGCACCGAGTTAATTTGTAGTCCTACTCTCTTAACTGAACCATTGAAATTGTCACTCGTTGAACCAGTAATTTGAATTATAACTGGTGAACCAGTGATTTTCCCACTTTGACTCAGTGAACCAGTAAGTGACTCAACTGAAATAGCGTTACTGAATATACCAGTGAGGTCAAATGACAGATTCAACCGGTGATATAGCGCTCCGAGCGGCCAAGAAATGACTTTCAGTCGTCTGACATGCGCGTGTCTCCGGTCGGGTCTTTGCATTTCTCGAGTGAAAACAAACTTTATTGTATACTATTGGCTGTGTTGTAAATATTTGGGGCCTGGCTGCAATAAGCAGAGGATAAATATATCTTTCGCTTGAATTGGGGAGGCCCGTGGCCACTGGTGTTTGCCTTTGAGCGACATGACACGTTGACTTAACGACGGGCCTTCCCAAAATCAGGCGTAAGATATGACATCCAATTAAATTGCAGCCAGGCAAGATAATTCGATCTTCTCAAGATCAGAAATCTTGAAAAGAAAAGATCTTACATTTTCAATTATCAATACATTTGAAAAATGATAAATTTTTGAAAATCGTTTCACTCTACTGTTTAGTACCCTAATCGCTAAAAAAAAGCAAAAAATTAGCAAAATCGATGACTTAAGTTTTGCCTCTGACAAGGAATGTCTCAGCCATAAAATTAGATTCTTGATGGCCGGCCAAATGGACGTAAACTTTTGACTAACGTCGATGTCATGACAAATCTTCTCAAAGAATTTTAGTGCCTCTGTGAATGTAATCCATAGAATATGTTTTGACTGGCCAAGAATCCATTCTTCTGGCAGTAACCAACAAATGTTTTGAACGAAATGTGTATTATGCACATTAGGGTGGTTCTTATTTATATTTGGTGGAATTTTTTTGAATTCGTCTGCTCTCACTCCCCAGTTATGTTCCAATGCCAAAAACAAGTCTCCTCCAAATTTGAGCGAAATCGCTTAATACTTAGCGATCGTGTAAGACCATGAAGCTTCCTATGAATTCAACCTGGAAAAAAGTTAGCTTATTTTAAATCTAATATTTGAACGCGATAATACGTTATAAATAATTTCGTATTTCAGTATATTGTTCAAAATTCGTCAGAGAATAAGAATCAATCATAAATTTTGAGGTTGGATGACTTTAAGCCCCTCTTATAGGTCCAAAGGAATCCCATAAGTAGCGATGTCGTTCGATACGAGACAGTCTCGATATCGTATCGAAAAATATCGGTTTTTTATCGTATCGGTATCGGTTTCTGAGACTCCAGTCTCGGTTTTGTCTCGTATCGGTTTGGTATCGGAGAACCGATATATCGCTTGGATTGTCTTAGGATTTTGAGACCAGACAGCCAGATCGCGGTTTCCTACGGAACAACAGTAGAAGGGGAACGGCGACGAGTTTCAACTACCTGAGTAGTGAGTGCCATGAACGTTTCCTTGTAATTTATAGTTCTGAACGTTCAAATGAACGAAATATATTTTCCAAATTCTATTATGTCTATAAGTTTTTCAACTGCAGATAAAAATATGCATTATAAGCTTCTTTTATAATTGCATTATTTTCGTTCATTTGATCGTTAAAAGATTCAAGCACATTACGTTTTAGAATGTAAGCTTTAAAACTTTAAAAATTCCTACATGTCTTTTAAACAAAATCGAATTTTTCTCAAACAATTTGAAAAACTTTGAAAATTACAAAAACGGAGTAACTATCTTCGTTTTTGAAATAATTAGGAACATTTTTGCAATCATAAAATTTTAATTTGTTCTGACTTCAACTTTCTATTCAACGATATTATTAACCTTATTATTCCTCAACATTTCAGAAAAAAGTTGGGTTTAAAAAAAAAAATTTATTTTTTTGAAAAAAAATCATAAAATGATTTTTTTTCCACCGAAAAACAAATAACAAACAAAAAATGTATCGTAGGTAAACTATAATAGTACCTATTATTCCAAAAAATGTCTGGGAAAAAAGTTGGGGCTTTTGTGAATTTTCTTTTTTCAAAAAATCTAAAATAATTTTACCAGTTTTTATTATTTCTTAAATTTTGTATGGATTTTGAAAGAGTAGAAAAACTGGATTAACTAAAACAAGAAAAACCTTATTATCTCACAAATTGTAAAAATGGCACGGTTTTTAAAGAAAAATTTGCAAAAAACTCATTATACCTTTAAAATTTGAAAATATTCATAAAAAATGTCGCTATGTTAATTTGAAAAAGAAGCGTCTCATTATTTCCCACTTACAAAAACATATTCCATAGAAGTGTTTTGATTTGAAATACATATTTGTTTGATTAACATTATGGTAGGGTCGTATAATAATTCATTTTATTTTTAAAAATGAACCAAACTTAATACGACATTTAATATTATTATCTATTTTTAATTTTTAATTATTAATTTAATTTTTTTAATATTTAATTGATTCTTATTTTCTGACGAGTTATGAATAATATAATGAAATATGGAATTATTTGTAATATATCATCGCGTTCAGATATTAGATTTACAAAAAGGTGACTTTTCCTGATGTTAAATCAATGGGAAACTTCATGGCCTTTGTACGACTCCTAAATAATAACCGATGTTGCTTAAATTTGGAGGACTTTTTTTTTAACATTCGAACAAAACCGGGGGATGAGGGCAAATAAATTCGAAAAGTGAAAAATAAGGTCCACCCTAGTGCACATAAACGGAGATGATAACATTGTTGTTCCTAATGGCAAATTGCCAATAATGATAAAATAGGTGACTGGGTTTATGCCTGTATATTATATTTTATACTCAATTTGTAGACTTACTGGGTATATGAGTATCCATAGTAGGGAAATATGACCAAGAGGAAAACCAAGGCCAAAATAAGCCCTCCGAATAGAGGAATTAGGACAACTTCCAGGCGATTATTCTGAAGTGATTTACCGGAATTTTCAGTTCGTAGTACATCGATGCCCTCAGCTATGGACATAGTTAAGAAAATCTAATTAATGTAGACTATTCATTACATTTGTGATACTATTCGGTACACTATTCGTAACATTATTCGTTACATTATTCGTTGCGTGATTTTGCTCTAAGTACGCAAGATGTCCTTTCGACATCGTAAAAACATATTAACGGCATGGACATAGGATGTCGTAAAGTTGTCGTAAAGTTGTCGTAAAGATGTCGTAGCGATGTCGTAAAGACGTCGCCAAATTGTGTGCCCACCCGGTAAGAAGGCTTGCATTCAAAGATATTAATCATTTCAATACCTATGAATGCCGTTTTTGTCCTTCTTTTTTGAATCCCTGATTAGTAGCGAAAATATTTATATTCTAATCCCTTTCAACGCCGATCGGAGCTGTCAAATGTTACCTGAAATAAATTAAAAACGCCATTTTCGTTTAACGCATTAGAACTATTAGAAGGCGCTTGAGAAGCATGAATTTGGCAAAATTTAGTAACTTTGTGCAGAAAAATACATCACTTTATCACGAATATATCGCTTCATTAAAATGTGATCAATTAAAGATATATAAAATCATGATAAAAATTGAAAAAAATTAGTTTTCATCACAGCTACCTGTGTATCAATCAATCTTCACAACGTAAAATGACTAATACTTTATTTTTAAGTGCGTTTAACCTCATTCTTATTCGAAAAAGAGTCAATAAGTATAGTGAAATGTGCAAGTTAAAAATGGGTTAAAAATGTTCTATTTCATGGTCGATTTGGGGTATCCAAATGTATGCAGAAACATGTTGTCGCTACTGGGTACAGAAAGGGATTCAGTTTAAGAGATAACTTATACTGCTATGGGGATTCAAAACGCGAGGACAAAAACGGTACCGAAAAGGATTCAATAATTGTCACGTCACCGTTGAACAGGAAATTTTTGAATACTTTTCAATGCAAGCCTTCTTACCGGGCACTGGGTAACTTTTTGTTAGCAGAGATTTTTTTAGCGTCTTTTTGTTAGCGACAACTACTTGAATGGTAAAACCAACTAACCAGTTTTGTGAGACAACAAGTCGCCGTTAGTACTCTTACGTAGTTAATGTAATAAAGATAGTAATTGTAAGCCCAACAAATAAAAGTAGTCGAATTCACCACCAATGTATTTTCCAACAAATAAAAGTAGTAAAGGTTACAAGTTTATATCCTTGGCAACATTGGCAGAACTGAAAATTTAGCAGCGCTCCCAACATTCGCGCCGAAACATAGCGTCAGGTTCAGTGTCGTCGCCAAGTTCAATATTTCGGAGGTTTTGGAGAAGTCGATCACATTGTTTAATTATTTAAATACACTGCAAATTCAGAATCAGCTGAAAACTTGGAGATCAGAAGATTACTTCGAATAAGTACCAGGGAAGTAAAAAACAGTTAAATCTTTAGACATGGAGCTTTCAAGATTCCATCTGAATAATATAACCTAACGTAGTTATTCTTCATCTATAAATTAATTTGGTCAGACGGTCACATAAAAAGGCAATGGATTCGGATTTTAAAGTATCATACTTTATTTTTCATATCTAACCAACTACAAAATTACAAGTTTTAATTTGATATATAGTTTTTGATTGATAGTTAAAAAGTTTTTTAAACACATTTTTCGTTTTTTACCTGCAGTGATGTTGATAAATCCATAAAACATTTCAATTCTATTGTTTATACTATAGTTATTTTGAAGTAAAATTTAGTTTATTCACATTGCGGTTTTCTTTTTTATAGTAAAATTTAGTCTTTATTTAAGTATAACATGATCTGTCCTATTTTTTATAGACGTTATTAAGATTGTTGAAATTGATACCTCAAAAATATATTGAGGCTTCAATATTATATAATAACTATATTTTTACTAACAAACGACGTGTTGTGTTTTGGACGGACAAACATAGACTATCAAATGCATTAGAGATCAAACTAGTTTTCACTGAGTAATTAAGAAGGCTGATATTAAATCAGCATCCCAAATGAAAAGTGCGCTGAAATTTGAATGTTTATTTTTTTATTGTTTCAACAGATTTAAACAATTTTTTATATGCTGCTTTGGTAAATTTGGTTACTAATTAACATTTCTGTATTTAAATTAATGGAAGTTTTAATATATTTTTTAATGAAAATGGACTCAATAACTTTTCTTTTATGAGTATTGTTTTCTCGAGCTACAATTTTAATATTGTCAAGTTCAAAATCAAAATAATGATTTCATTTTCATGCATGTTATGATAAACCAGTATTTTGATTTCCTAGTTGACAATCTCTTTTATGCTCGCATATACGAGTTTTTAATCACCTGCCAGTTTCCCCAATATTGGTGTGTATCCAATTTCCTATTAGTTTTCTTGGAGTGTCACCATACTTCTTCAAGATGTAATTGAAATAACCCATGAT
>CAKNWT010023283.1:0-10860 GCA_932066315.1 Andricus coriarius | reverse complement strand
AGCTTGGCTAAGATTTTGTCGTCATAATCCAAGCGATACGTTAGCGTAATTAGCTAGAGCGTGCGGTTTAGATTTAGGTAGTTTAGGTAGGGTTCGAATCCCCAGCGGGGGCGATTTTTTCATAGCGTTGTGCGTGCGATTATGGTTGTAAGTGACCGTCTCTGCATTGCGTAATTTAAAAAATATAAATGAAGTGCAATTATTATATATAAAACGGTTTTTTTTATGCATAGAATTGTCTGCCGCAGAGTAATGCAGAGCATCTGCATTTTTGCTGAAGTGCTTCAATTTAAACAGTAAAGCAGAGACTTTTACAGAGTATTTGCGAACATCCTTTGCAGAAAACTCGCTGAGAAATGCATGAGAATGCAGAACATTTTTTGAAGAAGAGTAATGCAGAGTTCTTCTGCATTTATGCTAAAGTGTTTCAATTTAAGCAGTAATGCAGGAGACGTTTGCAGAGTGCTTGCAGAGCTATTGCAGGGGTATTATGAAGTATTTTGCAGGGAATTTGCAGCGAATTTTTTCCACCAGGGCTCACCGTGTACGGGTGTTATATAAACAAGCCTTCCATTATTGTATACTCCTTCAACGCGTCCATCAGGACGAAGATGGACTCGCACTGGCACTTGTTGATGTGGCGGTTGTTGATGTGGCGGTTGTTGATGTGGCGCTTGTTGATGTTGCGGTTGTTGACCTGATCCTGTATAAGAAAAATATGCTTATTAATTACATAAATGATTTTTTTAAAACCATCAACTTAGAACCAGACTCCCCAAGCTGCAATGCATTTGCTAGAGTTAGAGTTCGGCCAGGAGTTTTTTGAAAAAAGGATAGAGTGCGCCACTTTCTTCCACTATTAAACACATTTCTACGTCTGTGAGGAAAAATGAGGGATCACAAAAGCTTACCCGAAACCGTCTGCAAAACGCAAATGCATGATAATAATACTAATAATAATAATAATTCAAAATTAGTGAAAAATTCTCAGAAAAATTTGGACTTCCTAATTATCTAAGAAGAATAAGATCCAGGCGACCAATATGCTGGCCATTCCTATACTGCTCTACACGTTTGGTGCAGTTAAGTCGAACGTCGATGAGTTGAAGCAACTTGACCGAAGCATACGCAAGATGATGACAATACATCGATGTCATTAACTTACAATTAGATCTTCCGTACCTCGAATATACATCCCTCGAGATAAAGTTTTGCTGAGCTTGAAGCGTCTTTATCAAAGAACGGTTCTGGCTACAGCCTGCTAAGTTCTAAATAGCACGGATTCTCTTATGCGAATCGTAGATCAACACGAAGTCGTCAATGATGTGGCGTATCTATACCGTGCCACAGATAGGGCTGCAGAGGAGCTTTGTTTTCCATTCGATTCCAGCGACACTACACATGGCCTCGCATCACTAACACCTTTGGTGCCAAAATTCATGTACAGGAAGCAGAACATTCGCTGCTACTAAGAGAACATGCTGGAAATCCCCTTCATGGTCAATTCCACGGCATAGTACGTAGAGAAGAGCTATCGATGGGTCTGTCCAACATGTTTCTCAAGTCTGCTGGATTGAGATTTGAGATCGGAGACTGAGGGATTCCCTTTTGCCTGTCAAGACAGCGTTATAGATACCTTAGTGTACCGCGAGCGCATAGTGAATGTAGCTGTAGGCGATACCAACTGCCGAGCGTGCAAAGCAAGAGCCAGAAACACTTGGACATGTCCTCAGTGGATGCTCAAAGTATGCATGCTACGGGTACATACAGAGACACAATGCGTCTCTAAAAGTGTTATATTACCATCTTCGGCACTTCTATGTTGTTGAACTAAGGCCCGACTTGCCATACGCCCAAAGGGAACTCGAGTCCGTTGTGCAGAATGATCAGTGTAAGATCTATTGGAATTTCTTATTCTCCACCACTAAACGTATCAGTGCTACAAAGACTGATATTGTCCTTTAAGACCTGAAGACGAAGATAATTTACGGGAATGAATTCTCTTCACCAGCCGATGGTAGTATCATGGCAAAGGAGGAAGAAAAACGAGCGAAATATCAAGCACTCCTTTTCGAGCTGAGAAGGCTGTACCAAAGCTACAATGTCCATCTTGTAGTTCTCATAATCAGCTGTCTTGGGGATATGAAAGCTTCATTTATTAGCCAGCGTCCGGCTCATTCCATTCCGAACCGGATACAAAAGGCTGTTTCTCTGCCATCACTTCATCTGATCCGTCAACACTGTTCCCCATAACATTCTACAAAGATTGGTAGCTCTAAAAAGTATCCAGAGGTAAAACCATTATCTTCAAATGTGCCGTCTGCCGCATATCGTCATCCGCGGCTAGAGACCGGGCTCCAAGGAACAGTGTCGTACGAAGCCTCTTGCGTAAATTTCCCGCTCTTGCAAATGAGAAAAGAACGGATAGTATAGTAAGAACACACTAAAATTCCATGTAAAAAGTTTAATTAAGAAATCAATGACATTTTTCATTTCATTCCATCTCAATTTGATGGGAAATTCTATAAATAACAAATTTTAATGTCGTTTTTATGCGAGATATGTTGACGATGCAGTTGTATATGTGAAGGCAAGTAAAATTGATATCCTTTTAAATCCTTTTAACAGTATACACCCAAGATTTTAATTTACTTTAGAAATTGAAAAAGATATTATACGAAATTTTTGGGGCTTAACATTAATTAAGATAAATAAGGGTAAAATTACAACTGATTGGTATGGAAAACCATCATTTTCAGGACGTACCTTGAGCTTCCTTTCTAACCAGCTAATACAAAATCAAATTGCGATTGTAAAAAATAACGTTGATAGAGCTATAAAATTGTCACATCAAAATTTTCATAAAAAGAATATAGAATTATGTACAAAGATTCTTTTCTTGAACCAATATCCATTTTTTTGATAGAAAAAGATTTAAAATACAGAATTCATCAGATAAATCAGAAAAGACAACAATCATAACAATGAAATAAGAAAATTCAATATAGATTCAACACGGTTGTTTTGGAATTTTTAATTTTTTCAAAATACGCGTATTTTGAAAAAATTAAAAATGCCTTGAAATCATTACTATGAAAGATGGGCTTATGCACAATTTATAGAATCCCATTTAAAAGTAAAAGAACTATTAAGCTGTGAAAGGACATACGGGAAAACATGGAAAAATAGAATGTAGTCTATAAAATAAAATGTAGAAATTGTAAGGTAGTATGTATAGGTCAAACAAGAAGACCGCTAAGGATGAGGAGAGATGAACACCAAAACACTTTTGATAGAAATGAGAAATACTATAACTTTCTTTGAAGACATAAAATCATAGATGGAGATGAGATTGATCGGGATGGCGTCAAAATCTTACATAATGAAAGAAAACAAAGAAAGAGGGAATTCATACGAATGTGCATAACAAGAGAGGAAGATAATGAAATTAACTCAAAAAAGGATCTTTCAAGATACAATAAAGCCTTTGATAGTTTTATCAAACTTTTAGAACAAACAATTGTATTTTTGAAATTTCTAATAATTGGTTATGTTCAACAGTTAAAAAAATACATACAAGATTTCGGAAATACTAAGGATCACCACAAAAACTAAAAACTAAAAACTAAAAATGATGGGGAAACCTAAATTGGTTTGAACACATGTTGGTCCCTGTGCAGCACAAATTAAGCTTTTTGGATGTATGTTTTTTTTAAAGAACTGATTTTTGGATTCATAATTTTGTAAGCCTTTTTCTTCAAAAATATCTTTTTTGCACAATTTGTATTCGTTGAGGTTATGTTACTAAATTTCCTCTAAAAACATTGAAGGAAACAATTTCTAGTGTAGAAAGAAATTTAAACATATTGTGTATGATGTATGAAGTGACGAGTCGGATGACGTTACTTCCGGTGGCGTCGGGATCGATCGTTCGGTGAACGAGCGTGGTCGTAGCTTCCGGAGGCTAAATCTCTGCTAATTTTACAAAACAACCAGTGAGATTTAAAAACAACCCATAAAAACAACAAATTTTCGACCTGTGCCCAGCTTTACATCCCAATTTATCGAACCGATTGGTACCAAATTTTAACGAGATGTCAGTAGCAATAGATTCTCGATATTTTGTAGACATTTTTGATATCTTAAATAGCTTTTCAAAGTTTACGCCTTCAGGGTAAAAAAATTAAAATTTAGAGATGACAAAAATGGCAACATTTTAAAAACTGTTCAAGATACGAAAATTCTTGCAATATTTATAGAGGATATGTTACTACAGACTTCGAATGGAAATGTCATGTAACTCGGTTGGATAAATTATAGGCTGCAGAGGTGAGCACAGGTAAAAATTTACATTTTTTACAGTAATTTAATAATAATAATCCATTTTTTACCCAAACTTTTTGCTTAATATTTGACCAGAAATCTGTAGAAACATGTTTCCCATGAGTATTTTAGAAGAATATGATCACTAAAACTTAAGATATTAAATTGTTGCAGCTATTTCGATTTAGGATTTCAACTTAATATGATTCACTTCAGAGGATAAATAAAAATTAAGGAGTACAAATTCAGGGCGTTCTAGCATCAGTATGCAAAACAAAATTACGAGAGTGGGATTTCGAAAGTAAACCATGAAAGGAAGCTCTTTACTTAAATGTTATTCTGAACGCAGAGTTTTATTTAGAGTTGAGAAATAACTATTGAAATAATAAAAAAGTGATTGATGGCATAAATAACAGTCCAGGTGTTCAAAATACATCTTCCTCAAAGAAGTTGTAGTCATAACTGAAATTTGAGACACCCTCATTGGTTTTGGAAAGTTTCGTCATTTTAATAACTGAACCCGGTAGTCCAGATGTTTAAAAGACATCTTCCTCGGGGAAGTTGTGTTCGTAACTGAAATTTAAAATACGCTGATCGGTTTTCGAAGGTCTCTTCATTCGAAGAAGTAAAGCTGGTAGTTCAAAATACACCTTCCGCGAGGAAGTTCTGTTCATAACAAAAATTTTAGACAACCTCATGGGTTTTCGAAGTTCTCAGAATTTTAAGAAGTTAATCCGCTAGTCCAGGTATTTAAAATACATTTTTCTCGGGGAAGTTGTATTCATAACTGAAATATAAGACACCCTTATCGGTTTTCCAAGGTCTTGCCATTATAAGGAGTAAACCCGGTAGCCCAGGTGTTCAAAATACATCTTCCTCGAGAAAGTTGCATTCATAACTAAAATTGCAGACAACCTCATGGGTTTTCGAAGGTCTTGTCACTCTAAGAAGTAAAGCTGGTAATACAGGTATTAAAAAAACATTTTCCTTGATCCTTCCCTTTCTAAGGTGCCTTTCACTTCAGTCCTGGATACAACTTTCTAGACGGAGATATATTTTGTATACGTAGACTACCAGGTTTACTTCCTAGAACTACGAGACCTTGGAAAAACGATAAGGATGAATAAAATTTCAGTTCTGAAGGTATCTTCCTCGAAGAAGATGTATTCTGAATATGTGGGCTACCAGGTTTTCCTTCGTAGAAGGACGACACTTTGGAAAAATGACCAGGGTGCCTCCTACTTCAGTTCTGAACGCACCTTTCTCGAAGAAGATGTATTCGAAATACCTGGTCTACCAGGTTTACTTGTTAGAAGGACGAGACCGCGGAAAAATTGCCAGGGTGCCTTCTACATCCATTCTATACAAAACTTCCAACGAGAATATGTATTTTGAACACCTGGGGTACTGGCTTTACTTCCAAGAACTACCAGACCCTGGAAAAATGGTCAGGGTAAATAAAATTTCAGTCCTGAAGGCACCTTCCTCGAAGAAGATGTATTCTGAATACTTGGACTATCAGGTTTACTTCGTAGAAGGACGACACGTTGGAAAAATGACTGGGGTAAGTTAAATTTCAGATCTGAATGCACCTGTCTCTGAGAAAATGTATTTTGAACACCAAGACTACAAGTTTTACTTTTCAGAATGGCTAGACCTTCGAAACACGGTTGAAGAATCTTACATTTCTATCGTGAACACAACTTCCTCGGGAAAGATATATTTTAAACACCTGGACTACCAGGATTACTTCTTGAAATGACAAGAATAATTTCTAAATTTCTTAAAATTACTATGGTAGCTAAATTTCCGTTCTGAACGCCCTGCAGTTGTCGATTTTTGAAAAACATTTCTGCAAATCGATAATCGAGCCTTGATCGAGATTTACTGACATTGGTAAACTAACATGCACAGCCTCAATACTCATTTGAAAGAAACGGAACAATTAAATAATTTTTTTGTATTTGATGAACAATTTAATTACAAACGGTTTTTATGGATCATCATTGAGTTCAGAAGATTAAATAATTTCTGGTAGTTTGTGTGATGTCCTTATTAATTTAAAACTTTACTTAATGATATTCTATATTAAAAAATTCGATGCTAGTACTCTGTTATTTTCCGTAATTTCGAATATTTTTGACATTTACGCGTCATTACTACCTAAATTTCGAATTTCTGAAATCTCTATATTCTGAGCCGCCTCAGGATCCTCTCATGAAACCCTGCATAATGTAACAAAAAATCTAGACGTTTAGGCGAAATTATCTGATATTTGTTTGAAATAGTGTACTAATGTTTAAATTACCAGTTTCAACAGCACTTCCTATGGGTGTTATAGAAACAAGTCTTCCATTATTGTATACTCCTTCAACGCGTCCATCAGGATGAAGACGGACTCGCACTGGCGTTTGTTCATGTGGTGGTTGTTGATGTGGCGGTTGTTGATGTGGCGGTTGTTGATGTGGCGCTTGTTGATTTTGCGGTTGTTGATGTAGAGCTTGTTGATGTTGCTGTTGTTGACCTGATTCTGTATAAGAAAAATATGCTTATTAATTAAATTTAAGATTTTTAAAAGCCCATTAACTTAGAACCAGGCTCCCCAAACCGCAATGCATTTGCTTGTGTTAGAGTTCGGCTAGAATTTATTTGAAAAAAGGATGGAACGATAAAAATCCTCAGAAAAATTTGGGCTTCCGAATTATCTAAGAAGAATAAGATCCAGGCGACCGATATGCTGGCTATTCCTATACTGCTCTACACGTTTGGTGCAGTGAAGTGGAACGTCGATGAGTTGAAGCAATTCAACCGAAGCATACGCAAGATGATGACAATACATCGATGTCATTAACTTAGATCTTCCGTACCTCGAATATACATCCCTCGAGATAAAGTTTTGCTGAGCTTGAAGTGTCTTTATCAAAGAACGGTTCTGGCTACAGCCTGCTAAGTTCTAAATAGCACAGAATCTCTGGTGCGATTCGTAGATCAACATAAAGTCGTCAATACTGCGGCGTTTCTATAGCATGCCGTAGATAGGGCCGCAGAGAAGCTTGGTTTGCCATTTGATTCCAGCGAAACTACACATGGGCTAGCATCACTAACACCTTTGGTGCTCATAATTCGTGAACAGAAAGCAGAACATTCGCTTCTACTAAGAGAACATGCTGAAAAGCTATCGATGGGTCTGTCCAACATGTTTTTCAAGTCTGCTGGATTGAGATTTGAGATCGGAGACTGAGGGATTCCTTTTTGCCTGTCAATACGGCGTTATAGACACCTTAGTGTACCGCGAGCTCATAGTGAATGTACCTGTAGACGATACCAACTGCCGAGCATGCAAGCAAGAGCCAGAAACACTTGGAGATGTTCTCAGTGGATGCTCAAAGTATCCATGCTACGGGTACATATAGAGACACAATGCGGCTCTAACAGTGTTATATTACCATCTTAGGCACTTCTATGGTGTTAATATATTGCCCGTCGTGCCATACGCCCAGGGGGAACTCGAGTCCGTTGTGGAGAATGATCAATGTAAGATCTACTGGGATTTCTCATTTTCCACCACTCAACGTATCAGTGCTACGAAGCCCTGATATTGTCCTACAAGATCTAAAGACGTAGATAATTCACGTAATGAATTCTCGGCACCACCCGATGGCAGGATCACGGCAAAGGAGGAAAAAAAACGGGCGAAATATCAGGCACTACTTTTCGAGCTGAGCAGGCTGTACCAAAGCTACAAAGTCCATATTGTAGTTCTCATAATCAGCTGCCTTGGGGGTATGAAAGCTTTATTTATATAGCCAACTCAGCAAGATCCCGGATTGCTAGCGTCAGGCTCAGTTCATCGCGAGCCAGATGCAAAACGCCATCACTTCATCTGGTTCATCACACTTCATCACTTCATGACTTCATCTGTTCCGTCAACACTGTTCCTCATAAAATTCTACAAAGATTGTTAGCTCTAAAAATGTATCCAGATGTGAAACCTTTATCTCCAACTGTGCCGTCTGCCGCGTATGGTCATCCGTGGCTAGAGACCGGGCTCCAAGGAACAGTGTTGTACAATGTCTCTGACGTAAATTTTCCGCTCTTGCTGACGTATACGTTCCAGTTGCGTCAGGATTGGTTACTTCAAGAAACCATGATTGTAGCTTCCGAAGCCTACTACTTCTCGTGTTCAAAATTGGTGAAAAGTAATTAGAATCAAAGTTTTTTGTGCTGGAACCAATCCAAGAAAGATTTTAAAGAAAATGTTGAGAGTTGACCAAGGATACGGTACTCTGAGAACGGCAATGAGAACATCACTCTAGAGATGGCGATGTTTCCTAACATTCCTCTCAATGAAGTAAAGGATGCAATTGTAAAAAGATTAGATAGTATAAAGGAACACACTAAAATTCCATGTAAAAAGTTTAGTTAAGCAATCGATTATATTTTTCATTATATTTACTCTTAATTTGATGGAAACTTCTATGAATAAAAATTTGGAACACCGATAGGATCTGTTCTCTCACCTATTTTAGCTGAAATTGTCATGGAAGACTTAGAGAATACAGTTTTTAACAACATGAAGAACTTAGTTAATGATAAAGTAGAAAATGTAGGCTTTTAAATTTAATGTCGTTTTTATGCTAGATATGTTGATGATGCTGTTCTATGTGTGGAGGCAAGTAAAATTGATATCCTTTTAAATGCTTCTAACAGTATACACCCAAGTTTTAAATTTACTATAGAAATTGAAAAAGATAATGTAATACATTTTTGGGACTTAACATTACTTAAGATAAATAAGGGTTAAATTACAACTGATTGGTATTGAAAACCATCATTTTCAGGACGTACCTTGAGCTTTCTTTCTAACCAGCCTATACAAAATAAAATCACGATTGTAAAAAATATGGTTGATAGAGCTATAAAACTGTCAAATTAAAACTTTCATAAAAAGAATATAGAATTATATAAACAGATTCTTTTCTTGAATCAATATCCATTTAATTTCATAGAAGAAGATGTAAAATACAGAAATCATCAGATAAATCGCAAAGACAACAATCATAACAACAAAGAGATAAAAGAATTCAATAGATTCAACATGGTTATTTTACCTTAGTTTGAAAAAATTTAAAATACCTCAAAATCATTACTGGGAAAAATGGGTTTATGTACAATTTATAGAATTACATTTTAAAGTAAATAGGAATTTGATTATAGGAACCAGGTTTACTTCTTAAAATAAAAAGAATAATTTCTCTTAAATTTACCAAGGTAGCTAAATTTCCGTTCTGAACGCCCTGTAGTTGTCGATTTTCGAAAAACATTTCTGCAAATCGATAATCGAGCCTTGATCGAGATTAACTGACATTGGCAAACTAACATCCGCAGCCTCAATACTCATTTGAAATAAACCTAACAAGTAAATATTTTTTTTTGTATCTGATGAACAATTTAATTTCAAACGGGTTTTATTGATCATCATTCAGTTCAGAGGATTAAATAATTTCATAATGTGTTGACTAGTTGAAATTTTATGGCAGATCGAAATTTGAATCAAGTCGATCAGGAATAGAGATATCAAAACGTTGCATCATTTTGATCCCTTTGCCGTATCAACTTGATACCTGGTAGTTTCGTGTAATATCCGTATTAATTTAAAACATTATTTAATGATATTCTACATTAAAAAATCAATGTTTTCACCTGCGAGCATCTCCGCATCCTAATCTATCAAACCGATTGGTACCAAGTATTAACAAGAAGTCTGTAGCAACAGATTCTCCATAAATTTTTCTAGAACTTCGAAATGTTGAATTGATTGGATAGATTGGATCGGATAGATTGGATCGAGATAATAATAATAAGTCTATAGACTTCTCCCTAAAATTTGGTGTAAATCGGTTGGATGGATTAGGCAGCAGAAGTGAGCACAGATAAAAAATTAAATTTTTTACAATCAGTCAAAAATAATGCATTGTTTATTAAAAGGCATACAATATATTTCCGGAAAATCTTATGAAGTTGAAAACTACAATCTAAGTTTTACTTGAGTAATACGATACCATGTAATTAAATAAAATAATTAATCAATCTAATTAATTTACTTAATTTTTGATGAAAATTATTAAAACAATAAGTGTAATTCTTCATATTTAGTAATGTAGGCATTTATTTTAAAGTAAGTTAATTAAGCATACCTATTTGGGGAGTTGGAAAAGTGTATGAATTAGTCGTCTTGACGGGATTGAGTATTATGAGCAAACTGATTGTAATAAAAAATGGCTGCATATTCAGGTCAGTTACACCAGCCCCCCCCCCCCACTCTTAATTTTCGGGTTTTTTATAGCCCAATGAATTGCGCCGCAAATGCACTGATATGCGCCACCAATAAAAAATTTGGCACCACAAAACTCTAGGAGTTATAGCAGGTGTTACGTGGGGGGGGGGCACGCTAGCCCCCCCCCATTTCGAAAATCAAAGTTTAAAATACATGGCCTTGAAGATCTCCAAATGCACCGATATGCGCCACCAAGGAAA
>CAKNWT010023244.1:0-10114 GCA_932066315.1 Andricus coriarius | reverse complement strand
GTATTATTCGAACTGTAGAACATTTGTCAATAAGTAATAAAACCTGCGTCCAAAAAAAATTATCAAAAAAACCGTTTTTTTTTTTTGGTCTTGCGACTGACCCTAACCCCTTCAATACGGTCGCAAGTACATTTTTCAGTACGGGTACGTCTAATCGTCCCAAAATTTCGGGATCACTAACCAAACGTATGAGAAATATTTTACTACTTTTCCCGGATATCGGGACCACGAGACACTTTGATTCAGTCCAGACGAATTTTGCGAATGATTTATGTAACATTATTAACGTTGATTTGTCCAGAAATAAGCTATTTCCAAAATATTGAACATGAGTAATTTGCCCTCACAAATAGGTAAAAAAGTTGTCAACTTTATCGGCTAAATCATATTTTGTTCAGAATTACACAAAACTGTATCTTATTTAATTAATATCTAGATCATTTTTTCGTAAAATCTGCAGGTTCCAAAGTGAATATACAAACTTCAGAATTTGATTTTTCAGTAACTTTGAAAAATGGTACATTATGCAACAAGGGGCAAAAGTAGAAGATTTTTCCCGCGGGAAAAATATACTTTTGCCTGGTGTTGCATATAGTATTTTATTCCACTCTCGACTGAAAGTCCACTTTTTGGTCCTGAAAAGCGGGGTCGAAACAAATTCGCATTCTACGGAGAATTTTTGAAAATGAAAATTTTTTTTAGAAATATTTTGAAAATGTTGAATTTTTGGAAAAATTTGAATTTTTTGAAATTTTTGAACATTTTGAAATTTTTGAACATTTTGGATTTTTTGAAATTTTTGAACATTTTGAATTTTTGGAAAGAAATTTCGCCCCGATAAATTTTACTTTCACCCCGCTAAATTTTACTTTTGCCCCGCTAATTTTACTTTTGCCCCGCTAATTTTACTTTTGCCCCGCTCATTTTACTTTTGCCCCGCAAAAATTTTTTGGGGGAAAAATATGCTACTTTCGCCCCGCTTATCAGGGGCAAAAGGTGGGTTTTTCGGTCGGGTGTGGAATAAAATTCGGTTACTTTAAAATATCATCACTCGTCTCTTCACTTATTTAAGATAAGACTTTTTTCAACAATATTTATTGGGTCACTTTGTTGTAATTTCTATAAAATTCTTAATTTGCATAAGGACTATTCTATAAACCATTTTATGAACAACAAAAAAACGAGCTCTACCTAGCTAAAATGGAAAAAAACTACCAGATGTCCTGACTAAATGGAGAGTCACCGATTGTTGATCTTCGCTCGTACTGCCGACCCTCTCAGTTTCTTACGCGAGAGTTCTCGACTACGGTCGCTCAACAAATACTTTTTGGAGTAATGTTTTATGAGCACGAGTTGCGAAATTATAAAATTAAAACTTAAGACTGGCCTAAAAATTAGAGCGTTCTTACTTATTTATTTTATGTCAGTAAGCCCATTTTTATTCATTAGTAGAATCACTGTTCAGTCAGTTGTTGAAATTAATTTAAATCGTATCGTTTATCTCTGGTGGACAAAGTAGTAAGAAGAACTGTCAAGCGGATTTTCCGAGGGAAAAAAGCGATATGATTCAACATGGAAGATTAAAGAATAAAATTTAACTGGTTCCTGTGAATCCAGGTCATGAATATTCAATACGTGAGTTTTCTGTAACTCGCTTTTTGAGTACTACGGCGGCACACAAAAACGGAAGAGAAGCGAAAGAATTAAAATTCAAGAGGTTTTCAAATAACGAATACTGTAAATCCTAAATGACGAAGTAAATTGAAGAGAGAATCAGAGGTTGGACGATGTCATTCCGAACTTTATAATTGATTAACCATTCCGAGACTGGCTTAGATTCGTTCATCGGGCACTCGCATAGTCTTTCTACTTAATTCTTAAAAAGTAATTAAAAGAGCCACTGTTCCAAGAAAAAGAATCGTGTAGAAAAAATACCGCGAGCGGTCATTTAACTTCTCCCGATTTTTCATTTCCGTTTCTAAAAGTATTCAACGAAAAATTGTATTAAAACATTGGCTATACAAAATTTAATCATTCAAATTGTGTGAAAAAGTTTTTCAGTGTCAAGATACGTCTTTAGTCAAATTTATTAATTGAGAAAGAGTTTGAATTAGAATGGTTAAAAAAAATTCAATAAATAAGTAGCATTAATTGGAAAAGGAATACGTATAGAAATATAAAAGAGTTTTATTAAAAAGGTCTTTTGTTTCGAAATGATTGATTTTTCAAAAATATTTAATGAAAGTTTTTCAGTAGTAAGATCTGATTTTAATCAGGCATATGGAACAATCTTTTTTAAAACAATTTAAATTGTGATAGTCTGCTACATATTCGAGTGGATGAAAAACATCGAGTGGATGAATTTTTCTTGGGGTGGGGGTGGGGGGACTTTTTCGATATTCAGTTAATTGCCAAAGGCAGATGGAAACTTTAATTTTGTTTCAAATCCGTTTAACTCTTAATTAGATTCTACCCACGGAATCGTTATTGGCCGTCTTTTTAGCTTACGCTTCGCATCGAATTTAAAGTTATATTCGAATCGCCGTCCAAATTCAAGAAAGTAGTCAAGTTAAGACTTAACTGGAGAGTATGAACAGAATAAGGAACAAGATCAACATTATAATTTCATGGAAGAACACTATCTTAAAGTAAACAAAATATTTTCCAAGTTTCTTACAATCGAAGTAGTGCCTCGCAAAACTTTAATTCTCTTCCACATTTACAGGTTTAATTAACTTTTTCACTATCTCTGAAAGATCTGATTTATAAAACTTCGGATTACATCTAGTGCGATTACTATAAAATTCAGAATTATCATGCTAATTTATTAGTCCAAGTTAAGCAGCATATGCAGCCAATTTCGAGAAATTATTTTTAGAAGAAAATTCATTGGAAAAAGGGAGTGCAAACGGATTTTATTCAGTGTAAATTTCATTCTCGTGTTCTTCTACGTTTAGCTGGAAAACGGGATATTTACTTCTCAACCGGATGTGTCCAATGAGTATGGCCTGTATTACACATGGATATATTGATATTGATACACAATATGAGTTGTATGCTTGGCCCAGTTCCCTTCGATGGATTTTCCCTTCGTCCTTTTTACCACTGCTCAAAAATATTGTCGCTTATTGTGACAGTTTTCCAGCTATTTCGACGACAAAATCGAGATGCTAGGAGATTCAATTTTTCAGAATGACGAGGCATATGTGTTAAATGAAACATCGAAAAGAATTCTAACCTCCGTTTTTTTAGAAATATGTCTTCCAATTTCGAAGTTGAAAAGAGAACTTAAGGCAAATTCCAAAATAATTTAGTTTTTTTTTATTGGCCCTGCCCTAACTATATTATATTTACGTCCAACTAAAGGGTGTTGCGTGAAAGTTAAAAGAGTATTATTCATATTTAACTATATTTCTTAGATCATAATAATAAATCATCATGAAAGCTGCAACTATAACTAACACAAAAGGAAACACGCATCACAATTATTTAGAAAGCATTTCTTGAATCTTTTCACATTTCTTTCAGTAATTTCTGCAGAAGCGAAGAGTAATTGCACGAGGGACTAAACGTCTCGTGACGTTTGTAAAAGAAGAAGATATAGAATAAAGACTCGCGACAGTTACATAAGGGAGCAAACAGACGAGAAAGGCAATTAAAGTAGAAAGTTATCTAGCCCTTCTTTCGAGGGCTTATTCACTTCGAGACCGCAGAACCTTTCGTTGATACTTTCTCTTATTTTCCGTAGTTATCGAGGTTAACGTTAAATCAAATGAATGATAAACATTGTTTCCACATTGATAACTCGTTGAATGTATAGTTTTTGTGCTGAAAATTTAATAGAACTATTCAACAGGAACGAAATACATACTACAAGCAAATTGCAAAATCCAAATTCAATTTCTAGTTTCAGTTTGCACATCCTGAATAATGAAACGCGTTTAATTTCGAACTGGCACCATTTTAAATTGAAGCAAACAAGTTTAACCGAATTTAACTCACTAAGCGGTCTCAAATTAAACTTGTTGCATTTTATGTAAAATTCGATGGAATTTTTCTAGTGGGGTAAACGTGAAAGTCTGTTTGAAAATTTTAGAGTTAAGTACTTGCAAAACTGAATGTTTATTAAAACTGGGAATATTACTAGCTCTCTTATTATTTATTTTAGAGAAGAGCAATACTAGAATTTTATTTCCATGCTCTTCCGATTCATAGTTAAATCAAGTTTGTTATATTTTTATACTCCAAAATGGTCAATCGATAGAGCACAAGTCCACATAGGGACCAAATACTATATAACAGTTACATTTTTTTTCAACTCTTTTATAAGTACTCATGGGACTTGAGTTTCAAAAAATGACTACTGAGATAGGACTAATTAATTAAGTATCAAATAAAGTTATAAATACGTCCTGATTATTAACCCTCAAACGGCACACTAGTGCGAATTCACACCGGAAATTTTTTTATTTTGTTGGCATTTACGCAGGCACAGCTGCAGCGGCTTATCCCCACTATAATAAATATACATATGTGAAATATCCGTAATATATGCTAGATGTTTATTATATGTTCAATATGTAAAATATTTAATATTAACATTGCAAAAAAAACAATTCGCACTAGTATGCCGTTTACGGCTGGGTTGAAGTGTGCCGTTTGAGGGTTAAGAACATTTTTGGGCAGAAGAACTAGAAAATTCAAATTAATTTTTCGCGCCTATGTGATTTATATGTATATATTATATCTTTATATAAAAAGGTGAATAAAAGTACGAGAGAATACCTCATTTATTTTTCTAAAAATTTCTCACATTCCAAAAAAAAAAACAGTCCTGCCATGAAATTTTTTTTTTTTGCTCAACAGTAATAAAAAATTTCCACTTAGATCCACGAGGTAAAATTTCGGGAAATCGAATAGGCGGTGGATACAAATCAAATCTGGGTTTACGTTTCGTTGAGAGCGAATGAAATGAAGACACCGAGCAAAGAAAATTGTGCCGAAATAAGAGTCGAAATAATAAGTCTTTGAGTTTGAGAAAAATATCATCTGATTTCCTCACTTTTATTTTCTTCTTGAAAGAATAAAGTTCGTTTGTAACTTGACGCAAAAGCAAATTTATCCAATCAGGCAGAAGATAATAAATCAGGAATTTCGAAAAAAATGAAATTAAAGAGGCCAAGCAAAGGTACAAGAAATTTAAAGGAACTGTATATTCTACCAACTCTGTAATTGCTGAGCTAACACAAATTTAATGAGAATCCAGTGATTTGGATAGGCGTATTGAACATAAATTACGACCAGTGTACATCGTTTTCTGATATCAAATTATCACTATACGTCTGATCTTCCTTTTACTGAAAATACTTATCAAAAATTAACATTGTGTTTCGATCATTCCTCTGAATATTATTGTCAAATTAAAATAATCTTTATTAACAAAAAATAATTGAATTTAACTATGAAATACAAATTTTCGTTTACATATTGAATTCAGTACTTTTGTCATCTCTATTTGGGAGTTGGAGTAGGCGCCTAAACACAAATAATTCTGGTAAATCAACTTAATTCGAGCATAGGCACTAGAAATGGCATTTCTTTCAGAACGAATTATGCACTGGACACACAATGGGTCCAATTATCCGGGTAACCCACTTCAAGTCTGACTTCTGCCATCTCGAAAACTTATGCCTACCCTCGGGGTTTCTGGCTTGAATAAAATCAGCAGCGCTGAAGCTGCTTTCCCTTTCACGTAATGCTGAGCTCCTTCCCTGACAGGTCTGACCTTAATTATTGTCACCACTATATATCCTAATGGAAAATGTAAGAGAGAATAAGCCAGAAAATTCAGATGAAAATGTGAGATTTCATTATTATAATACACTGAAATGAATACCGTTAGTTATTAGAGAGAAATGCTGAACGGTGATAAGTCTACTCAACCTAATTTTACAGGAGAGGCAAAAAACCTTTCTAGGGCTACAATTGAAAGCATCAGCATGAAAAGGGCCCTTATGGACAGTTTTAGTAGGGGTTCATATTAGGATCTATACTGAAACCTGTTGGCACTATACTTATGTTCCGAAAGTAATCAGAAGTATTCCATATTCGAAGAAAAAGTATAGCACGTACGCTTATGATATTCACCAAATTTAGGTGCGTTTCCCTCAAAACGCGCTTTTTCGAAGTTAATATACTAAAAAAGATACTGAATCTTTGGTTTATTTTCTCCCTATCCAGGATTTGATTATTTTAATTAAATAAATATTGTTCACAGGCAAAAAAAAGTAAAATCTTGACTCAAAGAAATCATTTCTTTGGTGATATTTCTCTAATATAAACAATTATTTCTTTGCAATAAACATGACAATTATTAGGTTGAAGAAGGTTTAAGACATTATATCTCGGAAGCTAAGAACCTAGTTTCTTTCGACCTTCTTTCAGAACCGAAGAAATATTACATCATATCAATTAAATTTTTTATTTGAAGTGATAAATACTTATTTGAATTAAGTATGGAATTCATACATATGTGGATCAACTAATTTAAGTTCCTTTCAGTGAAATAAATATTATTTACAGTTAAATAATTATCTATCAAATCAAAAGAAATATTTATCCGATGTGTGAAGTTGACATGTCTATTGTAATTAAATAATTATATACAGTTACATATATGGTGAAAAAGAAAATATTGATATATGTCATTGAAATAAACAAGATGAAATTATTTAATTCAAACAAATATTTGTTCGAACAAAGACAAAACTTTTTTTAAATAAATAAATTTGCATTGCATTGACATAAGTATTTTTTCAATTTAACATTTTGGCATGTTTGTTTCAATTATACATTTGTTTCAGTGCAAACAACATTTTTTGAATAAAATGTTCATGAAACCCGTTGGCAGAAACGTTTATTTAGTGCATGAAAAAGAAATGAACTATTCTGAATAAATATTTGTTTCGATAGTAAATTTCTGATATGCAACTTTCAGTAGTTCAGAAAAAAAAGCCTCTAGGTATCGCAGAGTATATTATCTCATTAGAGAAATTAGTGCTTAAGGTTATAAGTTTGTTACAAATTTTTACGATAGTTATATTAAAAAATGTGATGATCTAGGTCTGTTACCTGAGACTACTATGCTTTCTCGTTTCTCAGCATTAGCACTTAATGTAGTTGAAATATTATGAGAATTATCAATATATACTTAATAATTGTTATAACATTAAAGCATTTAAATTTTTGTAAGTCAACTATTCAAATTTTTTTAACAATGGCAGTGTTTTTGCAGTTCAATGGAATATTTCTTACATTTTAAGCTGCGTTTATTTTGATAAATTACGTTGTCTTTAAAATAATGATGTCTTTTCATTAAATCGAGGACTTAGTTCTTTAAATGAATTAATATTTTATCAACTTTGTTACAAGTTTATTCTGAACAATAAATCGCATCTCAGGATTACAGTAATATTTCTAAAGTCAATGTACTTTAATTTTTTTAAAGGAAATATTTTCCTAATTCAAAATTACATTTGACTATATAAACTATTTAATTTTAAAACACAAACGTCTTATTTCTTCCAACAAATAACAACGTTCTATCGCTTAGTGAATATTTCACTGGCTGAAATAAATATTTATTTGCAACAATACTTTCATACTTTTAGTTTAGATAAAACTATTTCTTTGTATTGAAGAAATGTTTTATAGGACATATTCAGTATTCAGCATTCAAACCTTAAGATATGGTCTTTGGCTTATAATGCTGGGAATTCATCCGGATATATGACTATAGTTAGTCCTTGCCGGCCATAAGAGCCCTTTTCATGTGGGCGCTCACAATTTATAACTGATAGAGTGAATTATTTTTTTTATGAAGCTATATCGATCAGATTAAAAACCATTGCATGAAAAAATATATTGCCCGACATGTGCAAGCCATAAGCGTATGGTACACTATTTTTATTTATTTGATAAATACATAGCTCTATTTAACATAAGATAAAAGAATTTTTAGTGGTAGTATAACATTGTTTAATTTTGATAATATCAGCAAATGTTAAAACTTTTTAAAATTCTATAATGACCCTCCAATTATTAAAAAATTGAATATTTTAGAATACTTCATACATTGAGTTCGATATTTTTCAATTTTTATATATTAAAATATATTAAAATATTAAATTTCAGGGTAAAAATTAAAAAACCGCCACTTAATTTATGAATCCTTAACATTTATATGTATATTTACTAAAACCTTGTTCTATAAATTTAATATCTTTGTTTTTAATTCTATAAGCCTTCCGAAAAATTTTAAAATATGAATTTTTTCTATGAAGTATAAATCAATTCTTGTTGATTAAAATTTCTCAGGAAGTTTTGTTTAGATTAAAATAAAATCTATGAAATACCTGAACTAAAACTGAAGTTCAATTTTGAAGAGAAACAATTTTTATTGCATTTCTGAAGCATCGATGGGTCCTAAAAGAAAACACGCAACTTACGGCAACAGATAGAAACTACGTACCTTGCGCACTCTATACTAAGTATATAAAAATTTTCGAAGCACGTAGTTTCTATCTGTCGCCGTGAGTTGTGTATTTTCTTTTAGGACCCATCGACATGAGAGTTCCATTTCCAGAACTACTGCGTCTCTTTCAGTGGAAAAGGCGATTTAAGTCAGACAATATGGGCAGCCTGAAAAATAATTACATTATCTCTATACGTTAGCATAACAACTTTACTTCGTTTTTATGGTTTCGTAGCCCCGAGTTTCGGTCAGGTGTCTGTCCGGTGTATTATTTCCAAAGAGGTGTAAAAGGTCAATTGAGGGGAAGTGAGGCAAAGGGAATTAGAAGAAATGAGGGAGGGGAAGAGGGAAATGAGGGTCAATCAGAGAAGGAGAAGAAGAGGATGTGAGTAGAAATGAGGTGGTAAGAGGAATGAGGAGGAAGGAAGTAAGTGCAGTAAGGAGAATGAGGGTAGGGAGGAGAAATAGAGTAATTGAGGAGTAATTAGCAGGAAGTAGGGAAAGAGTGCGGAAATTAGGGCGAAGTACGAAAAGTGAGGGAAAATTAGGGGAAAAGGGGAGAAGAAGTAAAGGGAAATGAGGGATGAGAAAGTAAATGGAAGTGAGAGGAAATAGGAAGGTGGAAGTAAGCGTGAGTGAAGGGAAATACGGAACATTGATGGAAATGAGGATGAATAGGCGAGGAGAAGTAAGGGCTGGTAGAGGGGGTTAGGACAAGGAAAGAGTTATCTGGTGAAGCTGGGTGAGGGGGAAGTAGATGAGGAACAAGTTGGGGAAGAGGTGGAACGAAGGGTGAAGTAAAGGGAGAGTAAGTAGAGAAGGGGGTATTTGAAAGGCTTAATTAACGTCTTAATAGGCTATGATACCCTGTTTTGTAGGCGCTCTGCGCATACTTTGATTAATTTTTAATAAAATAATGTTACTTCTGTTCACAAATTTTGATTAAAAAACTACAAGTTAAACACTCCTTTCTAGAGCAAAATAAAGAAAATAGAGAAGGTTTACACAAAATACGGAATGCGTAGAGGAAAGAAAAAATAATATATGATGAAAGGAAGAATAATCACATAAAATAAGGGCTCGTTCATATACAACGTTACGCGTTTTTTTGTTTTGTTTATATTGTTGTATCCTTTTTAATTTCACAAAAGTTTTATTCACATCTCTCTTTAAAGAAAAGAAAACACGTAACGTAGTTTATGAATGATCGCTAACCAGAATTTTAACATTAATTCTTATTTTTTCTTTTTTTACTTCAAAAGTTTTTTGAGTGATTTAAAAAAATGTAAACTTGATTTTTTCTCGGTCCCTTTTATTTCATTAAAAAGCATTCAAATTGAAGAAATATCCGCATTAGAATTTACATCAATTCCTTTAAACTTCATAAAGTCTATTTATTGACAGAAGTCAAGCTCGAAGAATTGGAAAGCTTTGAAATATATAAAGTTGAGTTATTATAAATGGGACTATTTCTACTCAAGATCCTTTTTTAAATTTAAATTTGCCAATTTGAGCATATCTAACTCTACTTGTTTTTGATTTTCATTATTCAAATTGTATACTTAAGTTTTAATTGCTTAT
>CAKNWT010021737.1:0-10232 GCA_932066315.1 Andricus coriarius | reverse complement strand
GTTTTGCACGCATGTATAAAGAAAAATTATATTTATTTCACATATTTTCACAGATTTTAAACATTTTTCCAGGTCATTACAATTTTCAGATTAGGGCACGCAAAAGTCAAAAATGAACAATTTTCAATTTAAAGTATCGCCATTGAATTGAAAAGTACACAATTTAGCATTCAAAACTTTCAAATCTTAAAATTAAACATTCCCAAATAAGGATCATGGCAAAAAAGTTGTGAAATTTAAGTCCCGGCCCAAATAGAAATTCACCTAATAAAATTGAAAAGTTATTGACAAGAGAACCTTGAGAATGATTTATGCTTGTATCAATCCTTTTCATTAAGTTGAGAAATATACAAATTATAAATAGAGATAAATATTTTAGTTCTACATATGCGACACTGATATTTTCAAATAGAACTCGAAAAAAATTATTTTGCAAAATGTTAGTGTTCACCTAAGCACAAGAATATTAATTATTCATAAGTTACCAACATTTAACCAATTGAAATTTGGGATATACTGCCAAATAGAGCTCAAAAAAATTGTTTTCAGTATTTTTTAAGTTTTTTTATGTCTACTCCAAATATGTTGTAAATCGTTTCCAAACTCGATATACCACTCAGTGACAATTCGTGATTCTGCAATAACTTTTTTATATGTTTTTGATCGTCTCGATCAGACAAAGATGTTGAAATAGAAACGTTCTAGACTCCAGAGTGAAAAAATGGTTTAAAAGCTTTCAAAATTAAAAACTACAAAACTGAACAGTTTTAAATTTGTTGCACGTAAAATTCAAAAAAATCTGAATAAAACTTTCAAAAATAATAATAAAATATTGAATACATATTGGAATTTTTACAACAATATTTCATAACTTTAAATTATTTGAAGTCTGCAATATTGAAAAATTGCGAAAAAGCATATAAGACTGCATTGTTTAATTTATCAGATTGTAGTCCTGCTACGATGGGGGAGAGTTCGAGGAATGTGACATAATTCTTTTTTAAATGTAATAATTAATGTTTAAAGTAGTGAAATCATTTAAGATGTCAGGGATGAGTGAAAACAATTATTTTTTTAAATACAAATTTTTCATTTTTTTTATGACCTTATTTCTGTTTGCATAGAAAAAACATACCACTATTTTTTTGAATGTGAAAAAAAATTTTTAACTTTGTTTTTAGGCAACTTGAAGTAAGTCAAATAATGCAAAATTAGTACAAATTAAAGTTGTGAAGTTTCTGCAAAGAAACCGAGAAAAGATATGTAGAAGACATTTTTTAAATATTTGAAATAAGTGTTCCAGTAACCCAATTAAAAAAAAAGGTATTTTTTTATCGACATAACAAAAAATTCTAACCTGATCAACAATTTTTTTTCTAAGATATGATTGTATATTATTATTTTTTATCGAAAACTGTAAACATATAAAATTTGCAATCAATCTGTGAATTAAAATATTTTCTATTCGTCTGCAATTTCATGAAATTATTGCTTTTTCTTGTTTTAAAGGTTGACTCGTTTAAAGAAATAGCGAGAAAGTGTGAAATATTCTTGAAAAATGTTAAGAGTATATTCTATAGGAAACGCTTCTTCCAAGGTACTTGGTAGTTAGCAAAAAGTTGAAGGTACGAACGAGTGCAATAATTAATTGGAGGTTGGCTCTCGAAGGTGCTCGATGCCAGTTAATTGAGCGCGAATCTCCCTTTCCCTTATCCCACTCACTCGCTCTTTTTCTCCCTTTGATTAATCGTTCAATCAGTCGTCCCGCACACGCCGAGTTCGAGGACCGTTTATAGCGGTCGTAGGAGTTGTCAATCCTAATTCGTACCTTATAATTCACACATGACTTGATGAAAAAATTTCTCAACGAAGATGTGTCTATCTTTTTCACTGACAATCAAGTAAATCAGATAAATAAAGAAACCTCTTTCTACGTCAGGCAAAAAATTATTTCATCTCGCAAAACTAATGAATAATGATCACAAACGGTTCAAATAATAGAACTGTTCTTCAAGTGTTTACAATGACAACTACAAATTCTAAAGCTCATACATCAAAACAGGTTTGGTCGATTCAACGTGACTCTTTTCTCGAGCCCTGAATAATTTGACAAGTTGTCTAATTTGGAAGAACGAGATATTAAAATTTGAAATAATTATTTTGACTTCAACTTTCCATGCGGACACGAATTAAAATAAAAAAATCACGTAGAAGAAGTGATCACAAAAAAAAAATTTGAAAGGTTTCTGAACGAGTGATTATATCGACATCACATTTCGCTGCTCATTGTCTGAAAACTGGACGTCGTCAATGATATGACGTTGATTGTGATATGCAAATGAGAAAGCGGTAGGTCACCTAATGAATATTTACCCAGCGTGGCCCAGAACAGAAAGGTATCGATAGGTGGCGTCGATTAAACGTATAATTTTCGAATTAAGCCCGCAATCAAATCGCTCGACAGTCGACACATGCAAATCGAAAACGTTTATGAGAGTTTCATTCACCACGATTTTCTAGCTTTAAAGAATTGGAATGAAATTTAAGATTTGTTCATACATTAATTCACGTTTTAAAATATTATCTCGAGTTAGAAAAGATATATTAATACAACAAAATATAAGAATTTCTATGATTTCACATTAAAATTAGTCTCTGTACTTTACTATTTCCTATCTTCTTGGCAAATAACATTCAAATTCAGTATTGCATTTTCTTAAACTGAGGATGGTAAAAAAATAGCGAATCGTTCTAAAAGGAAGTGCTTTTTGTATGATGATAATTGTCTCTTCATTAAATTAGATCGTATGATCGGAAAAATGAGGATTTTTCATCTCCTTCCTTTCTTCCTTGGATGAGAGATGAGCACCATATGATTCAGTATTAGACTGGGAGATTTTCCACAGGGGGGTCATGAATATGTTTGCACACATAAACCAGTTTAAAGCATTCTCAAGTGGACTTTGAAGAAATGACAAAAAAAGTCAAACGTGAGGAAAAGTTTTGAAAAAGTATCCATATTATATAAGTAAAAAAAATCTCGCGCTGTTCTGCCTCATTGTTACAATTATTTTCAGGAACGCATCCTTTCCATCTCTTTTCGTCTTTGGTGTTTCTTTATGTCATTTTCTGCGATTCTCTTTCCCCTCTTTTCGCCGTCTCTTTCATTCCTCATAACTTCATTACCGGTAATCGCTTCTCCATGCCCCGGAACCAACTGACGGTAAATACACAGACGGTAGCAAATAAAAAAGGAATAAAAAAATTTAAACAAGCCTCTGTCCAACGAGTGAATCATTCCACTAACTCAACGTAACTAGACCACATGTACATATACACATATATATGCACATACGACTAATTGTCGTGGAACGTGGAAGAAGATTAAATTCCCTTTTGTGCGAGACCGACGGCGGAACTGAGAATTGAAATAGTGCTGTAATAAAAAAAGAGATAACCTATAGTACTGTCGTGCAAATGAAATAAAGCCTATCTGCAGTTCGGATAAGTCACCTGACACTTTTACGAATCTTTAAAATTAGAATAAAATAGCCCTAGTTTTCGTAGTTTTTATATGAATATGCATTATAAAAATCGTACCGCAAAATGGATATTAAATAAATACCATCAGAATGAAGGACATTTGGGTCCTATTTTAAAGATTCGTAAAAGACACATATGACTTTCGCAACTGCAGATACGCTTTATTACATTTGCACGGTGGAGTGATTCCGGTTTAATTCTTTTATACAGATGCTGAAAATAATTTGTGATTAAATTTGTATCCTATTTTTCAAGAATAGATTATAGAATTCATTCAAAGTTTCACAAATTTTAATTCATGTTTTATCTCAGGCAATTAATGTGTTTTATATACTTGTAAAATGGGGTTTTCAAAGAAATCACAATTTTATACAATGAGATTATCGAAATAAAAAAACTATTTGAAAAAGATTTTTTTTTAAATTAAGCCTAACCATAGAGAGTATGAAAATATAAAACTAAGAGATCAAGGAATGCAGTTGTAAAGAAATAGTTCCTACCTAGAGTCCGAATGACGTGAGATACGTCCATGACAATTCATAAGAATTTTAAAAATCTGTTTAAAATATATGAGGTAAATGTGCCAGTAATCGTCATGGTCCTAACAATCGTGAAAATTGGTTATAATTTGAACACACTGCCAAAAAATATGTTAAAAGAGCAGGTAGAAAATGATTAAAAATATGGGAAAAATTAATATTTTAACGATTGATTTAATTCCATCTTCAGAATTTCAAAATATCTCCTAATTTTATAGTAAGATAAACTAATATGGAGCTGACCTGATAATTTATAAAAAATATAATGGAAAATAGTCACCACTATTTATTGTTGTTGTTTTATTTATATAAAAATATATATAATTTTTTACGATATTATTTATTATTTTTTGGAATCAACGTTGATAAATTGATTTTAAACTACATAAAAAATCTTGTAAGTATTAAATGAACAATTTTAGCTCGTATTTTGAATAGTTTGGATCGAATCCATGTACTTTTTAGGGGACATTAGGCAATACGTATGTTTTCGATTTGAAAAAAATATTGTACTAAGTTGTGCGTATTGGAATTTTTTTCACTATTTAAACAAACAATTTCCTCGACTTCCATAACTTTAGACTCAATTAAGATATTTATCGTTTTCTTTCTGATACCCAGAGCGTTTATTGTCTTCTTCCTAAATCCGCCGGAAAATTTCAAAAAGCATAAAATTTTAACGAAATGACTGCTTTTTTCTGAAAATATTAAAAGGCGATTTTCTCAAAAAACCCAGACCTTTTTCCAATTTTTTGCTGAATTTGTACTTTCATAAGGAAGACATCTTACGAGTTTTATACGGGCTAAATAACTTTCGTGGCCACAAGAATTTTTTTTCATAAAATCAAAGTTCCTAATTTTTCTCACAAACAGCGACAGATATGAAAAAATCTTAAGATAAAGGTTTTCATGTCTAAAAAAGTTATATGAAAAATTCATGCTGCACTATCGCGATATATTGCATTGTTTACAAAAAAAATTATATTTTTAGAAAACAAATTCTGCCGGTCTCAAGAATGGCTTGGCCCGTATAAACTTGATACGATATCTTCCTTGCATAAGCAGAAACTATAAAAAAACATGGGAAAAGTATTAAAAAGGTGAGGTTTTTCATCAAATCCTTTCTATTTTTTTCTTCATATTTTAAAAACATGACAAAAAAATTTTCTGACAAGCCCACCTTTTTTATGTTTGCTAATATTTTTAAAAAATTTCATTTTTGCGGCCAGCAGAATTTATTTCCTGATAATATAGTTTTTGCCTCAACGGGGCAAGATATTATAAACGAGCATGAGGTATTTTACATAAAACTTTTGTAGACGTGGAAAATTTTATGTTAACGTTTTTTCGTATATGTTTTTTGCGAGAAAAATTAGAAAATTCTATATCATGAAAAAAATATCTCTGCCACGAAAGTTATTTAGTCCACATGAAACTCACAACATGTCTTCCTTATAAAACTACAAATTCAAGAAAAAATTGGCGACAAAATTAAGTTTGGGCTTTTAAAGGAAATCGGAAAAATACGTAATACCTGATTTCCTATAAAAACTACATATTTCGTCCCCGGGAGATTCTGCGACTTCTTCTAATTATTATTACCTACCTGGTTAAAAATTCATTCGGTTTTTGGTTAATTATATACAAGTTTTAACCTAAAATAGCAACTTCGGAGGACAAAAAGAAAAACTTGTGGGACAGACTTTGAAGAGATTTTTGAAATACTTAACTCTAAAATACTGAACCCTCTTCTTGAATATTATATTTTTCAACTCATTATAAGTTGTATCTGTTAATCTTATATTTAAAAAATTGTATCAATATTATTTTGCAATTTTTCATTTAATCTTTCTAGTTTGTGACAGGTGGGAGACAGGACATTTCGCGTAATTTTTTTATTTATAATTTCTAAACAAAGTCTTCTAAAAGGTTGAAACTTTACCAAACTTATAACTTTGATATGAATACTTTTTTGAGATATTATTTAAAATATGTACTAATCAAAGGAAATGTGCAAAATAACGTCAACTTTTTGGCAATCACCCAAATAAAGATCCTAAACACTTCTTGATTTTTTTATGTTATATTGAAAAAAATAGGAATTAAATGCAAAAATTTGTTAATGAATTTCTTATCTCGAATTAAAAAATTACATACCCTCACTTTCCAAGAAGTCCTCCAGCTCCCGTATCCTCATCACGAACAACAACTATTATCACAATTCCTGCAGCCGGAAATTGCACTCACCACACACAGTATTTCACAAATCACCATTTTCTAAGCTTCAAAGAATGCCTCTCATAAAACCATAAGTTCCATCAATTCAGAATTCAGTACAATATTATTCTCCCATTCAGAAAATAATCCCTTCGGTCGCGCAGTCGCACTTTCTCATCGACGTTTCACTGTCAGAAGCACGTGCCAAGTCGCTCAGCCAAATTGCATTTCCACTCTTACATACTATCGACGACAATGTCACTGAATTCAACACAAAAGCACAGATGTCGACGACACCTTCAAAATAAATCGCAGTTTTTCGCACTTCCGGATTATGTTCCTCGAGGAAAGAAATCTGAATCAAGTTTTCCCGCCATAACTTCCAACTACTTGCTACTTAGAGAAAATCTTTCCTCTTTGCAATTTTTGAATAACAAAGACATCTAATCTTGAAATAAAAATATGTATAAAAAGTCTCATCTTTGCTAGGAAATTGCGATAAATTATTGATTAATTTAACATTTTCGCGGAGGAAGCAAGAAGACCTTGTCGAAGAGATCCTTCCGGCGGAACAACAGCGAAAGGACGAAGAAGAGCTGGTCTTATTGAAGCGGTTTTACGGTGGAAGCGGTGGAGAAGCAGAAGTGGGGGCAGATATGTAGGAAGCATTGTTGGATAGTAGGAAGAGGAAGAGGAGCAAAAATAAAAACAAAAAAAGATTACAAAAAATAAAAAGATAAAGGGTTAAAAAAGGAGGATACGATTTAGAGGGAAGGAGAACGAGATCAAAAGAGTGATCTAATCCAGAAACGGCACCCGCGACCGGTGAAGAAGTGGAGCGAGGATTGTCCGACCAGGCTAAAACGCAGTCAGAAGAAGACTTGAAGTGGTCAGGGGCATGTGAGGCCCAAAGGAAGGTCGAGTAGGAGGCAGCAGGAGTAGGAGGAACGAGAGAGAGAAAAAGAGAGAGAGCGAGAGAAGAGATGAGATGAGATGAGATGAAGAGATATGAAGAAGAGCTTGCAAGATGAAAAAGAAGCCGGAAGAGAACAACCACAAAAAAGTTACACTGACAAATTCTTCGAAACCTGAGAAAATAGACATGTGGGATCAAGATTATGAGCCGGATTGTAAAAGGAATGACGCTCATTATGAAATTCAAGAGACTGGTAAAGGCAAAGAGAGATCGTGAAGAAGTGAAGAAGCTGATTATAAAAATATGTAAGTCAATTAATTGCGAGATTAAAGTTGTTTCAGATTTTTCTATTTTTTTTATCAGTGCAATTCTTGAAAAAATAATAATATCACAAATCGTGTTTGTTTAAAGCAAATTGAAGACAATATAAAGAAATTAGAAACCAAAGTTTCTTTAATCAAATTTTTGAAAAGGGTTTCAGTTTTTTTTGAAAAGATATTACTATTTTGTATAACTTTTATTCATTCGGGATATGCACTATTGCCAAATAGCACTGTTTCCATTTAAAATTAAATCCACAAGTCATTCTTTCCCTTGGTTTTGTAACGTAATGAACAGTGGTGTAGTTCTAAAAAAGTAGCGTGGTTATCAGAAAAATTATGAACATTATTGCAAAATTCCTGGAAATTTGTAAAAATTATTGTGAACTTATTGATATTCACAAGCAGCAACAAATATTTACAACATTTTTGGTAATATATGTGATGCTGTGGTGTAAAGCCTCGTTAAAGCTTCTTCGACCATGTCGATGATCATCCACCACCAAACTGAACCTTCCCAGAAATGCGAAATTTTGAAAATAAAATATTTGAAATCTCATAGTTCTTACAATTCCACGGACATGTAATTTGTTTAAAAAAGTGTTAAGTTTGATAGGCAATAAATTGAGACACTGACAAGGGAAGTACCCGAGGTGTACGTCACGGATTTTCTTCATTCTGTAATATGTTGTAGTATATACTAAGATAGTAGACACGTATTTTTTACGTGCCAATTCGCTGATTTAAGAGGTGAAAACCACCCTTTAAGTTAACCCAGAAAATAAGTTTTTCTTTAATATCTCAAAAGCGAATCAGAATTTTTAACCAAACAAATGTCAGATTATTTCATACAATAAGACGCTCATTGAAACATATTTTGTATACAGAGGGGTTTCAACCCTTATTTTTTACGAGAGTGATTGTTATTTTTTTACACTTTTGTTTTATACAGAAACTTTCAAATTAACTAAATTTCACTGTATATTGTAATATTATTAAGAAAATTAAAAATTAAAGTTGACTTTCTTTGGGGTTTTGAAAACAATTCATGGCTAGGGTTGATTTATCTCTACAGTTAATTTATTTCGCTTGGAAAATTAATCACAACATATGTTTTAAATTTTTATCTTGGAGCGCTTATTCTGACATATATTTTTCATTAAAAATGAAATTACATAATTGTGTCGTATTATAAAATTGACATATTATATTCATGAAATATCAGTTTACAAGTAAATGTGAAAAAACTGTTTTTATTCACAATTTAATAATAATAAATTACATGGGGGTAGTCAATCCTCCTAAAAATAAATGTGCTTATGTTATTTAATTTTTAATGCAAAATATATACCAGAATAAGCGTTTCAAGATTAAAATTGAAAGCGTATGTTATGATTAATTTTCCAAAAGCAATAAATTAACTGTAGGGGCAAATCGCCCCTTGCAATGATTTTTCTTTAAATCCCGGAACATGTAAACTTTCATTTTTAATTTTCCTAATAACAGTACAATATATAGTGAAATTTATTTGATTTGAAAGTTTCAGTGTACAAAAAATGTAAAAAAAGCGTCCTATTGTAAGAAGTAATCTGATATTTCTTTGTTAAAAAAATTCAAATGCGTTTTGAGATATTAGAGAAAAACTGGTTTTGGAGGTCAACTTTAAGGGTGGTTTTCACACGTTAAATCAGCGAGTTAGCACGAAAAAAAATGTGTTTGCTATTTTTTTATGTACTGCAACATATTACTAAATGAAGAAACTCAGTGAGGTACACGTCGGGAAGTGATATTATCTGTAGGAGTAACTCACCCCTTGCAATGAATTTTTTCAAAAACGCCGAAACATGTCAACTTTTATTTTTAATTTTCGTATTAACAGTACAATATACAGTGAAATTCAGTTGATTTGAAAGTTTTTGTGTAAGAAAAATGTAAAAAAATTACGTTCAACCTTATCAAAAATAAGGGTTGCAACCCGTCGGCTTAAAAAATATGTTCCGATGGGCGTCTTATTGTGAAAAATAATCTGACGTTTGCTTGGTTAAAACATTCCGATTAGTTTTTGAGATATTAGAGAAAAACTGTGTGTGGGCGTAAACTTTAAGGGTGGATTTCACCCCTTAAATCGACGAATTAGCACGAAACAAAAACTAAGCGCCTACTGTTTTCTTATGTACTACAACATATTACAGAATGAAGAAAATCGGTGTGAGAAACATACAACGTTTTCTGTGATGAGGATTCAAAACAGAAAATTCTGTGAGCTATTTTTTCAAGATTTGAATATATATTACATTCTCATCTCAATGAGAAGGTATTGGTTTTATGTGAAAAATGACTTTCGCGGATTCAATCAAATGTCGACGTTTTGAGGCCCTCTGAGTCAGAAAAAATGGTTTTTACGAAGATGTCTGTCTGTCTGTAGTCTGTAGTCTGTAGTCTGTAGTCTGTAGTCTGTAGTCTGTAGTCTGTAGGCTGTAGTCTGTAGTCTGTAGTCTGTAGTCTGTAGTCTGTAGTCTGTAGTCTGTAGTCTGTAGTCTGTAGTCTGTAGTCTGTAGTCTGTAGTCTGTAGGCTGTAGTCTGTAGGCTGTAGTCTGTAGTCTGTAGTCTGTAGTCTGTAGTCTGTAGTCTGTAGTCTGTAGTCTGTAGTCTGTAGTCTGTAGTCTGTAGTCTGTAGTCTGTAGTCTGTAGTCTGTA
>CAKNWT010020344.1:0-10832 GCA_932066315.1 Andricus coriarius | reverse complement strand
CAGAACGCGTTCTGGTCGTGTTGAAAACGACCAAAACGCATTCTGGTCGTTTATTTCGGTCTTTGGCCGTTTTCAAAACAGCCACAACGCGTTCTGGCATTTCTGCAACGGCCAGAACGCGTTTTGGTCGTTTTTTTCGGTCTTTGGTCGTTTTTGGTCTTTGAGCCTAACATATATATAATTGATCTACGGTTTTTGCCAGTAGCGGCACAGTAATTGAACTGCGATTCCCCCAGTACTGCGCCAGTACTCGTCCGCCAAGATTTAGCTGGACGTTAGCAAGACCACTGGCTCCGTACTGCGTCAGATGTAAGCGATGGCTCAATGCAGGCATTTCCCATTGGGAAAGTTACATAATCGCCCCCCATCCCTCTGAATTTATCTACTATTAGGATAGTTGTCTTCGTGTATCCACGGATTTTAGTGTACTTCGTGAGACTTCAAAAGGTTTAATGAAAATTCAAAGAATTTCTGAGTATTATAAAGGATTTCAAGAGATCTCAAGGAATTTCAATGATTCGATGGGATTAATAATATTCTAAGGGATCTTGTAATATTCTTAATAATTTTACGGAATTTCAAGGATTTTCACGGATTTTTAGAGATTTTAAGGGATTTCCACGACTTATAAAGGATTATAACGGATTTTATGGGATTTTAAAGATTTCGAGAGACTTAACGGATTTCAAAAGATTGACGGAATCTCAAAGAATTTTGAGGGATCTTTAAAAGTTAAAAAGTTTAAAGTTTTTAAAGAGTTTCAAGGGGATTTTCTGTGAGCTCAACCGTTTTGAAGTTATTTCAAGAGATCATATACATTTGCAATATGAAATACTGTACAATAAAAAATAAATAAAATAAATAATGTTATAATGTGTATGGCATGAAAAGTAATTTCAAGAGTCAAAACAAGCTTCAATTAGCATATATTTTTTAAATAATTAAAAAGAGTAAACTCTGTCAGTAGTTGGATAACTGGACAGACTTCATTCTAATTAAAGATTCTTGTTACCGATATTTACCGATATTAAGAACTTTCAATCTTTCGTGTCTCTGCTAAACTCAGGATCTTATGGAGATACGTTCCAGTCTAAAAGTGGGTACAAAGAATCATCGGAGAGAAAAATAGGACAAAGTAGATTAAAAAGTGAATGGCTCTAATTAAATTAAAACTTTGAACATGGTCGTAGCTATGATATTTAATATAAAGTTGACATTTTGTGCTGGTCCTAGAAAAGTTGGATTATTAAAAAGCCATATGTTCTTTTGCCCCAGATACTCGTGCTCGATGTGACATAAAAGCTCAGTTGCGTAATAGCATCCGCGTGGAAATAAGGTCATAATAAAAAGCTCGGTGAAGGTCTCGAATATTTGAGAAACTCTATGGAAACCGATAAATCGCAAGTTGGAATTGTCAGCCAAGAATAGGGAACAATGTGGTATATGAGAAGTTCCAAGTTCGATTTTGATCGAGAACATTCCAGGGAAATAACAGACCACAGATGCCTTTTTTCCCCTTATAAAGGAAGTTCAATGCAATCTGAAAAGACAGGGAACAGATGTGACCTGAGAGTGGAGTTTTAGAGTCGTTTGGGTCTCTAACTTTTCTTGAAAATAACTATCGACCGTGCGTCTAAATGCTCTTGGTGTTAGTAAGGGTACATATACGTACCTGTATATATTCAATATGATATCGCGTCTCGTTTTTCAAACTTTAACGATACCGCTACATTATTCAGCCTGACAGTTTTATGTCCTGAAAGCACCTAATGCACCTTCCATCCCGAAACGCGTTAAACAATTTTTACTCATTCTGCAAGTAGTAATAGATTTTTGTACCGAAATGATTGATTTCTGTTGTTTTCGCACACCCACAATATGAATGTTTCATGTGACGGGCATCAGAGGCTCGCATTTTTCGTTTTATGAGCTTCCGGACTTTTTTTATACACGACCTTCCCTGTTTCAATTTTTTAACTCGATCGTATTTTTCTCCTGCTTTTATGCTTTTTGCATTATGAAATAATGAAAATAGTTTTAAAAAATATGAATTTCTTTCTCATGGCATGATAAAAGTGTTTACAAATATCAAAACTGAACATTTTTTATAGTCATCAACAATATTTAAACAAACTGAAATGTTAGTTTGTGGAAATAGTTCGGGTTTTTATTGTTGACTGCGTCTGTTTGGCCCAAGGCTTAACCTACAGCTTCTACGTTTATTTGAAACAATTTTTGTGAATGTATAATTCAATGCTGCATTACTCGCACTGATACCATTTTTCATCAATGCTTGAAGGAATAAATTTAAATGTAAAAACTTGACATGAAAAAAAGACAAGCTTTAAACTTCAATTTAATTGCCAAAACGTGAAAAAATCCCGTTTGGGCACACATAAATGCAAGGTTTATTTATTTTAACGATGCAACAATTTTTATCTTTTTTTAATGATACTAATGCTACTGTGTTTTTAAATTTCTCGCTAATGCAACTATTTTCGCTAAATTGTCCAAAATAACATAGTCGCCATCTCAGAAATTGAAATTTCAAAATATTTTAATATTTTGATGATTTCAAGAGATTTCAAGGGATTTCAAAGGGCTTAAACTGATTTCAGGGATTGTGAAGGATCTTATAGGGATATCAATATTTTTGTGTGTTCTAAAAGATTCCAAAAGAATTTGGAGAATTTCTAAAGATTTCAAGAAGTTCCATCTGATCTCAGAGGATCACAAAGTTTTAAAAATTGTTGGTGAAATTCCAAGAGATTACAAATCTCAAGATAATTTACAGGATTTCAAAGTATTTCAACGAATTTTATAGAGATTTGTGTAAGCCTACGCGAATTCATAGGATTTCCAAGGAATTTGAAGATTCAAAAAATTTCAATGGATTTCAAAGGATTTCAAATACTTGACTTTATTTTACAAGATCCCAGGAATTTTCATTTGTTGCAAGGGATTTTAAAGTATTTCAAAGAAGTTCGAGAGAACTTTAGGGAGCAAATGAAATGGACTGAAATTCTAAGGGACTTTTAAGGATCCCATGCGATTTTATAATGTCTCAGACGATTTCAGAGATTAAAACTTTTTTAAAGGAATTTCAAAAGATATTTAAGATTTCAAGGTGTTGTTCGGGATTTCAAAATAATTTTCGGGATTGCACAATATTCGCACGATTTAAAACATTTCGAAGGATTTTAAATAATATAATAGTTTAAAATAAAAGATTCCGAAGAATTTCATGAGATCTTAAAGAGTTTCGTAGGATTAAACAATTTTAAATGATTTCGTAAGCTTTGAGAATATTTAAAATATTTTGAAGATTTGAAGGAATTTTTGTAAGGTATTTAATGAATTAAAAAAAATTTTAAGACATTTTCCAATATTCGGGGGTTTGATAGGATTTCAAATAAAATCAAAAGGTACCATAAGATTAAAAGGAATTGCTATAAATTTCAAGGGGTTGAACAAAATTGGAGAGTTTTTCAGAGATTCCAGAGAATTTCAAGAGAATCTAAGGGTTCATAATAGATTTCAGTAGATTTCAACGAATTTCTAAGCTTTTTGAGTATATTGAAAGATTTCATGGGATTTTAAGAGGCTTTATGAGGTTTTATGAGATTTACCGGGATTTCAGTGGATTTCAAAGCTATAATCATTTTTTAGGGAAGTTTAAAAGATAATTACAGATTTCAAGATGTTTTATGGGATTCTACTGAATTTTTGTTTCATCAAAGGATTTTAAAGGATGCTAAAGAGTTTAGGGTATTTTAAAATATTTCAAGGAATTCAACGAGATTTCAGAACTGCTCAGGGTCTTCTAAAAATTTTGTAGGATTTCAGAAAATTTCAAAGGATTTTAAAAAGGTATCAAAGATATCAATAATCTTCAAAAGATATTAAGGTATTTCAACGGGTATTTTAAGAAATTCGAAAGGATTTCACGCAATTTTATGGGAGTTTTATAATATATACTAGATCGACACTATTATGAATTTCTCAAATGAGTGCGAGGCCTGAAACATTCATTTGGGCACATTGAGAAGTTCACAGTTAATCTTTTGTGAAATAATTTCCTATTTTCGTTTGTTTACTCGTCGTAAAGTATATGCAAACATTTTATATTTTATCTCGATTAAGGTTTAAGATCTTTTCGTTTGATGAAATAATGAGCTTCGGTTTCTAGGATCGTGAAGTTGGGCTCGTACATTGTTTTGATTCGCGAAATTGAATCATTTTGATCCTGAAGATTTCTCCATGATTTTGATATTAAATTGATGATTCGAATAAGCTGCAGCACTTTTGATACCTCTCAGGATTTACTAATGGACATAATACATCTGGCAATCAAACCAAAGATATAAGCCTAGATGCGACATCTCACTAGCGAACCTACAATAAGTTGCAAGAACTAAAAAAATGCCATTGGTTAAGAAGAGACATAGCTATCTCCATCTCTTATTAACCAATGGCATTTTTTTAGTTCCTGAAACTTATGATAGTTTCGCTAGTGAAGTGCCGCATCTAGGCTTATAATATCTTTGATCAAACTCTATTCTATCAAAGCGTTTAATTCCCCATCCATATTTCTCAGACGACACTATAAAAATTGTCTTCATTCCCTAGCTCATATTTCCTGTTAAAATAAGAATTTATTCTCGACTCTATGTCTCTTCTCTCTTGATTATACCAACCACACCAATTTTTCCTCAATTCCCTCTTCGTCTTACTTTTACTTTAAATTTCAAGCTCGCGCATATACATTATACACATATTGCAGATGAAAACTCCGGAGAATTTCTCGCCTTCAATCTCGCTAGCTCTAGGTTTAGGGATTCCGTGAGCGTAATAAGGAGAATAATTTATCACAAGAGGGAAAAGTCTAGCATCTTGACTCTTGTACCCACTCGTACATGTGGCGAACCACTGAGCTGTCTCGCAATCAATTCTATTAAGCGTGAACAATTCCCAGCATTGATACACGATACATGTTCCGCAATAAATGCATACTTTCTTGTCAACAATAGTTGAGTTCCTTCTATCTTTTTCTATTCAAAAACTTTCAGATAATCTTTCCTTCATCATGTGGTTGTAAACAGAAATCCTAATAGTATTCTTTCAATCAAGAGAAACCATCTCGCGAGAATAATTAATAGACTGTCATTTTCTTGATAATGTTAATAGAATTTTCATTAATGTTCAAGATACGATAAGATATGTAGCACCTCCTACCTGAGTTAGAGCATGTGAGTGAAAAGACATAGGAATGAAGAGCTTTAAGCAATTATAGTTTGAGAATATTCCGGAATATCTTACAATGTTGTATAGTTTTCTAAGATATTCTGGAATTTTATATCTCATTTTACAAATATCCAGAAATGCAGTTCAGTAAAATTCTAGGACCTTCGCCCGTGTGGAAAAATCCTCTGGCTCTGACCCGGCCTAGACCAGACTGTCTGGTTTTCAGTTTAGACGCTGGCCAGATGTTCTAGCCTGGGCCTGGCCAAAAGTTTAACGCTTTTTTTGGCTAACCCCAGGCCAGACCGTCTGGTCAGCTGCTAGTGATGGGCTGGTCAGCCACTAGTTGGAGGCCAGTCAGCCGTTGGCTGGACTCCCCTTATTTTTTTAATGACTTGAAAAGGTCATTTTTCACTATAAGTGAATTTAGCTGATCATCGCCAACCCTGGACCAGACCAGACTTTCTTGATGGTATGAAAAAAGTCGTGTTTTGATGGTGCGCATTTTTTGTTTTCGATCATTGTAGACACCTTGCAACTTTTTCGAAATATGTCTAAAAAAATTTGCTGATCTAGCTTAGAACTTTTTTGGTTTTGGATAGCTAATCAGCGCCAGTCCTGGGCTATACCAGACCTTCCAGATAGAACATAGAATTTTTTGGTTTTTGGCTCGCCGATCAGCGTCAGTTCTGGGCTTAACTAGACCACAGACACAACTTAGATCTTTAATTAAAACCTGTTTGATACCACACAGGTGGGATATCAGGTGGTCAATTCACTTCCTGAATATCAGAGTTGTAGGGGGTCTAGCGATGTTAATAAAACTTGGTGACACTTTAGCGTAAGTTGCGTGAAGTTCATGGTTAAAATAGTTTTTCAGAATTTACCAAATTTACGGAGTTCTAGGATTTTGAATTTTAAGGCGCGACTTTTTTGATAACATATCTCCCAAACTTCTGATTTAATTTTAATGATTTTTACAGATGTAGTGTATAATGTATAGACCCATCTAATGAAATTTAAAAACGAACAACTTTTTTTTTAAATTTCAATTGTTCCCTTTCTGATCAACGGGAGCTTAATCTGAATAATTTTTGGAAGATGTTATTACCATTTTAAATCATTTTAGCGTCCGAGTTGTAAATTCTAAATAAATTATTAGGCATATAACTTAATTTTTACCTTTTCTTTAAAAAAAATATATTTTATGTTACGAAATATATAATTACCAGATCAATCTTGGAAATATTGTCAATTGTTTTCGATGAACTTGCGCTACCTATTAGGTAACTTATGGATGCCATCGCCAAAGATTCTTGGAGTCTTTGAGCCGATAAAGTCATCGACGAATTTTAGAACGACGTCCAGATTTTAGAATGGCCTATCTGCCAAAGTGTCTTGCATTGACCTCAACAGGTGATAATCGAATGGGGCCAAGTCTGGTGAATATGCCGCGTGCGGGAGAATTTCCCAGCCCAAGTTTAAAATGGTTTGCTGAGTCACGCGAGCAACATGAGGTCGAGCTTTGTCATGGATCAGCATAACTTTTCGGCTTCCTTGCCTAGTAAATGGCCTTTTCTCATCAAGCACCTCGTTCAGTTTGTTTCATTGTCGGCTGTAGCATGTTGCAGTAACTGATTGATCTGTTTCCAAAAGCTCGTAATAGAGTACACCCCTCATATCCCAAGGCCATTTACTGGGCAAGGAAGTCGAAAAGTTATGCTGTTCCATGACAATGCTCGACCTCGTGTTGCTCGCGCCACTTAGTAAACAATTTTAAACTTGAGCTAGGAAGTTCTCCCGCACGCGATATATTTACCAGACTTGGCCCCATCCGATTATCACCTGTTCCGGTCAATGCAACACGCTTTGGCAGATAGGCGATTCCAAACTCTGGACGATGTTCAAAAATTCGTCGATGATCTTATCGGCTCGAAGACGTTTCTTCCGCGAAGGCATCCGTAAGTTACCTGATTGGTGGCGCAAGGTCATCGAAAACATTGGACAATATTTCGAAGATTGATCTGTTATTTACATACTTTATAATATAAAATGTTTTTTTGGAAAAATACGTAAAAATTAAGTTCTACATCTAATAGAATTCGATGTTTAATGATTGCTTCAGACAAATAATGTTTGCATTAACCAATCACGCCGCCGAGATCTCAGCAGATCTTTTCTTGTTTGTCAAAGCTAATTCAACAGGAAGATACTACACTTATTTCTCAACTGTGACATTATTTTTACAATGTTATTAAATAATCTGTAGCTCAAATCGCTTGAATCTTTAGGAAATGTAACAAAGTTCTTTAACTATTTATAAAAGTAGGCAATAAAAGAAAGTTCCTTTGAGACTCCATCAGTGCAGCTGATTCTCAATTGCAAAACAGCTCTTGACTCTTGTACCCACTTTGTGTCTGTGACAAGCCACAGAGCTGTCTCGCAATTAGTTTTATTAACCGTGAGCAATTTCCAAAATTGATACAACATACAACAACGAGTGTACATAGACTCTCGGGCGCATAGCCTTTCCAAGTGAGTAGCATAGTGTGCCTCGAATTAATGGTCGAATATCATCACCTCCGGGTGTAATGCCGGGTGCGTTGTGCTATCTTGCTGAATATGTAGATTTTCAGGCGGGGCGAAATTAACTCGGTTACGACAGATTGCCCGTGAATAATTCCATTGCCTATTCAGCGGCATGATAACTTTGTTGGCATATGCTCATTGTCCCTCCCCGCCATTGAAGATGAGGGGGTTTGCAAGCTTCAGCCATTGTACAGGGTGTCCAGGAAGTCCCCTTAATCCTCCATTTGTTTGATCAAGCGCGACGCGTTGAATGGCATTAACCCTTCAGAGCCTCCGAGCTTTTACCAGCTTTTTGCTAGAGGCGTCACGGATTACCGGAATTCGCGATAATTTAGAGCGGTCGTTGGAAACAAAAAAGGGGATAAAGGGAGAAAGAGACACTGACTTCTACGTAGGTGCCTAGGTACCTAGGTACTCAGGAGGAGGGACAGTTACTTTATGAATATCCGAGGGATGATGGATTAGCGTCCCTTTTTTATGCTGTGCGAGACGCAAAGAGAATTCGTAAGAGTAAAGAGATTTTTGAGTTCTAACTCTTGTTGATGTTGTGTTTTGTCTACTTTTCCAACCTTTAACTCGCCCTGGAATTAGGAAATTATTTTGAATTATGTTTAATAATTGAATCCATACTGCCGTTCTACGAAAATAGGCAGTAACTGCAAAAAATATTGAAAAATGAGTTTGTTATATGACTGAAATTGTTGAGGAGAGATCTACCGATCAGTCAAAATCATTTGTTAATATCTGTAATATTGTTTAAATTAATTATTGCATAATCAGCTTAAAAGGCAGAAACTAAAAGTCTCCAAAATTATATCTACGAGAAATGGCAGCATCTGCAAAAATTCGGGATCAGATACCACCAAAACCCATTATAATAGGCTTGTTTCGCTATTTTAGATCAAATAATTTTTGAATAGTTAATTTTAAGCTAAACTTAGAGTACTCACGTATCTTTTTCCGTTGCTTTGTTTAACGGAAAAATATTTTGAAAAATTGGAACCGCGAGAGCACTCATTTAAATTGGAATCACGTGACATGAAAGTTAACAGGGATTGTCAAATATGCAATTCAATGCGCAATTGGCTTCTAACCGATAATTCTTAAAATGTGGTTATGCGAAGTTATGCCTAAGTCCTTCCAGCGATATTTCTTCTTAAATTAATTCCCACTGTTTACGTCGACGTGAACGAAACTATCAAAAATGCATGCAGAAAAATTATTTGAGAAGCACTAATATCTAAGCTGTGATTGGTGGAAAATCGGATCCCTTCCACGTCACAGGGGCCCTCAAATCGGCATAGTCAAAAAATTCAAATTTCAACATAAATTAACAATAGTAAACAAAATGCAAAAAATATTGTAGTGAAGTACATGAAATATGAAATACACGAACAATGCTATACATTCATTGAAAAAGTGATACATGACTTTGAAAACAACTCTATATCACTTACTGCCTTTTTCCGTAGAAATGCTGGAAAATTTCGACCGAATTTACATTTTTACATATTGATTAACCATTTTTCTTAACTATTTGTTTATAAATGGGTAAATCACACCAAAATTGCCCAATAACAGTTTAAAAACTGTTCAAACATCATATAGGTGAAGTGAAATAGGAAAAACCAGATTCAAACGTTTTCGTCGATTTTCTGCGTTCGCTAATTTTGTAGTTACTGACGTAGTTACTGCTTTTTCCCATTAAATGACAGCATAGGCACAAGATAAATCGAATGGATTGTTTTGTTTTTTATCTGAAAAAATTAGTATAACGATTTTATTCGAAGATTTCGCAATCATTGTTCAAAACCTGATTGAATTTTCATTTCTTGAAGTTGTTTTATATCTTAAATTGGAAATTTTGAAAATTAAATCTACAAATAATCGCTTTTAATCAGAGAAGTCACAGAAGTAGGGCTAAGATTTGCTTTTTAAAAGAAAAATTAAACCGAGTAAACTTGGTTTTTTTAATAAAAGTGGGCACTAATATCCTGTCTTTATCAACAGAGTTTCGTGGCATTCTGCATGACATGGCATATTTTACGACATAAAAAGTGTTTTCGGAGGTCAAAGTTTTTTCTGACGCTTGTGGGAAATTGTGTTTTTCTATTGCATATTTTTGGGATACTAATATACAAAATTGACGCATGGGGCTAAGTCGACACCAAGTAGGTCATCATGACTACAGGATACAGAGAGACACGTTAGTATAAATCGTTTTTTCTTACTCAGGGGGTCTCAAGACGTGAATATTTCATGAAAACCGACGAAGTCCAATTTTACATAAAACTAATACCTTCTCATCATACGATGAGAATGCGAAAAAATTTGTTTGAAAATATATTAAGTATTGTTGGATCGAGAATTTAGTTGGCTACAATAATAATAATTAAAAAATGCGTCCTTCTCTTTCTTCAAACATTATAGTCAAATGTCAACTTAGTTACATGAGGGTGTCGCCTTAGCCCCACGATTCTTTGCTCGACAGATTTTCCATCACTTTACGTTTTTTTATAACAATTGATAAACAATGCATCGCACTCCAAAATTGTTAAAATTTTTTTTCAATTAAAAAATCTTGTACCTATGTTAGAGCTTTTCGCTAGAAATTAGTATTTTTTGAAAGAATTTTAATATTAGCATTATTACACAAAAATCAAGATTCGATTTTGTTCGTGTTTTTACCGAGAATTGATATTTTTAACACAAATCATTGGATTTTAAAGGTTCATACATTTTTTACAATTTGATAAAATCGTAAGATTTTCAGATTATTATTATTATTCCTCAGATTTTCATTCAGAATCATTAAATTCACAATTTTTTATTTCTTTTGACAATTTTAGGTTATGCTTGCGTTTTTCACCAGATGACGATATAGATTTCAAAGAGGCTTTCAAATTTTGGAACAACTTTCGTTTATGGTACAAATTTTCACCAAAAATCGGTCAATTATTTATATATTATATCTATATATTATAGGAAATATTATGTAATAA
>CAKNWT010020037.1:0-16257 GCA_932066315.1 Andricus coriarius | reverse complement strand
TTGAGAAAGAAACAAGACATGCGAGACTAGTAATACGCATTTATATTGTTTTCTAAATTTTCCAGTATTAATGTTTTAATTCAGTTCAGTGACTCCGGTTCCTTAGCCTTTCGTGCTCAAAGTATTATGGTGTCAAAGTTTTAATACATATATATGTATGTTTACAATCATGTCTCAAGTCATCCTACTCTTAAAAAATAATAAAGATGCTTTCAGAATTGATCGATATTATATCAATTTTCATGTTTTCATGTTTCATTTATTAATTTAATTTCAGTCTCTTGTCTCTCTTACTCTAAGGAATATATATGAAGGTAGAAAAAGGACAAAAGATAATAAAGTTGACCCCCTGATATAATTAAGTTAACATTCCAGAATAATCAAACTAAAATTCCTGAGATAATCAGTTTTAAACTCCAGGATCGTAAACTCTACACTCTGGGATAGTGAAGCTAACCGTCAAGTTTTGACACACCATGGATCGTACGCTAGACCATCTAGGGGGCTGTCCCATAGTTAAAACTGAAATATAGTCAGTCTGACACTCTAGATGTTCAGGCTGACTAGCCATTTTTCTCCGTGTTCGGACACTGTATAAGATGGGACAGCGTTTTTCTCCATTTCTTCGTACTGGTGCCACCTGCTATTAACTTCACATATTAGTATTACTATTGACACTAATATGTGACAGTAATAACGGGTGGCATCAGTGCAAAGAAATGGATAAAAAAGCGCTGTCCCAACCTATACAGTGTCCCAAGCTGTACGACATACCCCTATTAGTTAAGGTATAATATGAGTATAAAATGCTATCATTGTCTGTAATAAATAATACATCATACATCCATGACTGATAATTGTCTACAAAATTTGTATTCTATCATAGGTTCGTAAGAGTGCCCCTTTCACATTAAAGAAGGTTAAACGAAAGCAGCATGCAATTATTTTTGAATCCATTTGAAAATAAATAGAAGTGACTACACGCAGAACTATTCTTTTACTTCTCAAATTAAATTACATTCTTCCATAGATCTTAATAATCTAAACATATTACACCAAATTCTACACTTACGAAAATTAAATTATGTAGGAGTTTTTAGTATCTTGCTGAATTTTGTTTAAGATGGTGAAACAACTATGTTTTAACAACTGATCTTTCCGAATATGTATGTGGCCACAAGAGTCGTAACTAAATTGTGGTTTGACTGCAGCATGTTCTAAACGCTTATGTCGATATAAAGAAACTAGCCAGGTATAACTTCGAGAACCTTCCTCGCGGATTTCAATGTCTGTGCGTGGCGTGAAGCTATATGTGTTACCAAGTTACCTTTCATATTCGATTTATAATTGCAAAAACCTCAAAATAATTGTGGTTTGATTTTTACATGGGCTAAACGTTTATGTCGATATAAAGAACTTAGGGAACTATAACTGCACAAACACTTGTCACAATCATAACTCTGTTTCGATGTCTGTACGTGGCGAATAGTAATGTGCTCTGCCAAATTACATTTCCTAGTCGCTTTATGTCCGCAAAAATCACAAATAAATTGTGGTTTGATTCCTGCATGTTCTACTTGTTTATGTCGATTTAAACCACCTAACGAACGATAACATCGAGAACATTTTTCGCAAATATGCCTTGATTTCGATGTCTTTACGTTTATTTTATTAATATGTACTTTGCCCACGTGCCTAGCCATGTGACTTTTCCGTTTAAATTGTTTTTTGCAGAATTCACATCTGAACTGTAGGCTGACGTCGCATTCGTATTTTAAATGCTGATTCAAATGACATTTCTGTTTATAGCTACGGGCACACTTTTCGCATGTGTGTTTCTTTTCCTGTTCTGATTCCTGTATGTTCTGCTTCCTTATAGTCTGCGGTTTCGGCTTAACCTCCAAAATATCATCTTCATTCATATATACAGTACAGAATTTTGGGTCAATTGTTTTAAACCCTTCATGAACTGTAATACTCTCTGGATCTGAAAATTTAACCAAATGTATTGTGCATTTGTTTTTTTTTAAGTTCCATTAAAGATATTTTATCAAAATAGTCATACCTTGGATGAATTCTTCCTTGATTTCTAAAGTGTCATCATTGTCGTATTCAATTAAAGTCTTGGCATCAGGCTTGTTGTTCGAAGAAGTGTAAGTAGTTGTACAAGAATATGGTCCACCAACCTTTCTTTCTGTTGATGTCTTCGATTCACTCTTGAAACGCTGTTGATCTAAAACATAATAAGGTGGAAGATACAATGTGTAATTTTCAAACAATTTAATCCTTATCATGTATAAGATCATTATAAATGATTGAAGTATTCAGATTGAAAGAATGCATGCTGCAATTTCATATCATGTAAATAATTCACAAGCTTCAATTTCAGTATTTTTAATTCTGTATGCACTACTTACATGTTGAAGAATGTGAACAGTTACTACACAGAACTATTACTTTACTTCTCAAATAAAATTACATTCTTTCATATATCTTATTAATCTAGGCAACATACATACTCATATTTATACGGAAAAAAATTATCATTGAATCAAGAAAATATCGGTACAAAGGTACAGGAAAACTGCAGAAAACCCCGCAAGACATTAGTTAAAACGCAGCAAATACATAAACTGGTCGTATCTCGCAAATCGTCACCCATCCTAGTGCTGTCCGCGGACTCGGATGTCTGTAAAGTAAAATAAGTACTCTTGTGTAAACAAGCAGTATGTATTTTAATAAGTTATATATTTCAAAAATGATTGGTGCTGATTTCGACGGAGACCAATCCCAAACATTGAAGTTTCACGTATTAAATTACTTGACATGACGTGAATTCATATGTCTTGACAAGATCAATTTTTCTTTCGCTATATAACCACGAACATCGCAAACAAATTGTAGTTTGACTGCTGCGTGTTCTAAACGTTTATGTCAATTTAAACCACTTAACGAACCACAACTCGCAGAACACTTGTTACAATGTTCCTTCGTTTTTGGTGACTGTAAGTTTATTTTCCTATGTACTTGATCCACGTGTCTACTCATGGTACTTTTCTGTTTAAATTTTCTGCTGCAGAATTTGCATGTAAACTGTGGAATAACGCCGCATTCGTATTTTAGATGGTGATTCAAATGCTTTTTCCATTTGTATCTGCGCGCACACTTTCCGCATATGTACTTTATTTCCTGTTTTGGATCCTGTATATTTTGCTTAATTATGGTCTGTAGTTTTCTAATCGACAAAACAGAAGCTTCTCTTATATCTGTGATGAATACTTTTGCATCATATTTTTCGTCAAATTTTGGGCCCGACACTTCCTTAGTTTCTTGATCTGAAAGTGCACCAACATGTAATTTGTAATTTGTGGATCCAAAATTTTAGTCACGATATTTTTATTTCAAGTTTAGGCATACCTTCGGTGATTTCTTGCTTAACTTCATCCTTGACTTCTTCTTTGATTTGTAAAGTTTCGTCATTGTCGTATTCAATTAAAGTCTTGGTACGAGAATAATTGACAGAAGAAATATCAGCATATGTATAAGAATATGGCCCACCATCTAGTTTGGTCCCCCATTTTGGATTTCTTTTCCATCTCGTAGATGTTTCTGAAAAGCCTGCTTGAACGAGTAAAATGCAATTATAAACAATTCGGTTGCATCTGGAAATTATTGAAATAATTCACACGCTTCTATGGCTTTATTTTTGTATGCACCCATGGACAATCACAAATGAATCATGCAATAAATATTGAAGCCATATTGAATTACTAGATAGCATATAAACCCCAGTTAAAGAATGATGTTTTAAACTGAGAACAGACTACAATCATAAATATGGATTATTGGAAAACGTAATTACCTTTTATAGTTTAATAATAAATCCTAAACTGCCTTTACGTAAAGAGAGGAATTTATTTCCATTCTCGACATGGACCCGTTTATAATTTCTTGATCTTTCAATGATGGGTACGAAAGATTTTAAGTTATTAAATAAAGAATTTTTTGAATGAGCAAAACGTATATTAACTAATTCAACATTCGAAAAGACCAATTCATTTTTCTTTATTCAAATTGAAAGGAGGCAGCAAAATGAATCAACCCACATTTAATTAAAAACTGAGGATTTGATTTCTAGATTATTTAATTTATAAGAATAAAATTGTCTTTTTTTACGTCTGGGAAAACATTCAGTTTATAAATTTAGGAAAGAACCTAATAAATACGACATCTTCCAGACTAATAGTTAAAATTTATTTAATTAATGAATTTCGAATCGATTACGTTTCGGAAACACAGCTGGTTTTCCTCATCAGACCTTAAAAACAGTGTTAAAAATTCGGAGCAGTTTTCTTGATGTGTGTGTTCCATTTTATTTAAAAAAAAAAACTTTATAGAAAGCGCTGTAGCAAATTTTGTAATTTTTTTTATTTATGTAATGAACTATTGTAAAAAACTGTGATAAAAGAAAATTAATTGTTTTGTGAAGACGGAGCGAGTATGCCCCGTTTTGAATGAAGGCGGAATGAGGCTGGTAAGAGAATTTAGAAATTATTTTAATGATTCGCAGCCTAAATTTATGTTATCTTATTTTTAGTTATCTTCCTCAAATTAGAAAGACTTACAAACATGTAGTGAAGTTTGAATCCATATTAAATTAAAGAAAGTGATCTAAATCTAAAAAAGTGACGGTAGAATACATTTAAGGTTATTGCTGAAAAAGACAGACATTTTTTATAGTAAGCAAGGAAAGACAAAGTACATTTAGATACGAATTTGCAGTATCAATCTTCACTGTTAGGACAAAAAATACATAACGATCAACGAGTCAATTTTGAATGAATTTAAAAATAATAGAAGATTTCTCCAACGCAGAAATATTATTATTTTACTTACTTGGGACCAAAATAAGTTCAATACTTGAAAAATGATTCATGTTGATTTCGATGGAGAACAAAGTTATTTTTCTAATCATTGAAAATATCAAAATGTACTACACCGTTGATTCCTATTAAGAAGTGTTAAAGAAATATCTTGGGCAATGAATTTTTCAATTAGTATAAGAAATTTCCGAAATATTGCAGTTTCACGTATAAAAATTACTTGAGATTGGCATGAGGTCATATGTATTGACAAATTAGCTTTTTATTTCAATTTAAAACAACAATAATCGCAAAAATGTTGTGGTTTAAATACTTCGAGAACATGTGTCGCAATTATCCCTCGTTTCCGATGTCTGCAAGATTGTTTTAAGATGTATAAGACCCACGTGGCGAGTCATGGTACTTTTCCGTTTAAATTGTTTTCCGCAAAATATATATATTTTGAGAAAAAAAAATGTTCGCATTGGTACTGCTTTCCCGGCTCCTGTTTTAATACCTTGATCTTCAGCTTCTTTTGGGTCCACATTTTTCTGTTAAAAGTCAAACTACCAACTTCTCTTATATGTAAGGTACAGTATTTTGAATCAAAGTTTTTATTACGTTTTTGACCTATAACTGCTTTCTCGCAAGTCTCTCAATCTGAAATTTTACCAAAATGTAGTTTGAAAATATTTATTTCACAGTTTTAGGTAACAAGGCGAGATCGCGAGATGTGTGTCGCTGATTCGAATGGGGCTTCACAGCGTAAATGTACAATGTACATGAAAATGCATTAGGTGTGCATTTTTTTCGATCCCAAATGCCTTAGCACACGATTTTATCCTATATTTCAGACTACGAATTGGTCTTCTAGTTGCTTTCGAAGAACTATCTTGATCTTGAACTATCTTGATCAAGCAGTGATGTTTGAATCAATATTAAGTTTTAAAAAATCTAAATCTCAGAGAAATGACTATTTTATTAACTGGCAATTTTAAATACATTTAATTTTATTACTGAAAAACACACCTTTTTTATAATAAGTACGCAGGAATAAATATAGAGAATAAAATAAGATCAACTAGTAATTTTTTAATCAATTTACAAATGAAAGCAGATTTCACAAACGCTTAAATATGATTATTTTAGTTACTCTGGATCAAACCAGGTACAAATGTGATTCACAAAATTTTTAAAAAGAAATTGAATTATGCATTTTTCCACTGATGTTTGAATAATAACAATTGTTAGTAAATCAAGCGAAAAGTTGTCTATAACTGAGAGTAAATATTTTTTATAACGGGAGTATGGTTTCCTCGATTTCCCGACAAAGTAGGTCTTTATCGGTGGTGGGATACTTTACCGGCCTAGGCAGAGAAAGCATATTAAAGTCGGTGTATGCGCGCGCATGCGCATACGTTACTTCATCCAACGCCGTTATTTTTGATCGGTACTTTTCTCTTTAAAGTAATCTCTAACCTGAGACGTAATTTTATGAGAAAACTCGGAAAACATATTCCTGTTACATAAAATATCGTGTGCCAAGGCACTATTGTGTTTGTACGGTCTCGCGAGTTTACAAAAACTCACGCTCGACCGTAAAAATACTACTTTGCTGCCTTGGTGCACAATATACAATTTTATGAACAAAAATGATATATTTCAATCAATTATATATTTCAAAAATGATTCAGGTTGATTTCTATGGAGAACCATTTTATTTTTCTGAACATTCAAAATATATGAATGCACTGAACCGTTGATGTCTATGACGAAATTTTCACAAACCGCAATCCTAGGCAGTGAGTTATACAATTAGTATTAAAAATTTCACAAATATCGAAGTTTTACGTATTAAATTACTTCAGATGACGTGCATTCATATGTCTTGTCAAGGTAAATTTTTCTGTCGCTATATAACCACAAATATCACAAAAAAATTGTGGTTTCACTACTGCGTGATCTACACGTTTATGTCGATTTAAACCACTCAACGAACCATAACTGGCAGAACATTGGTTACAATTATGCTTCGGTTTTGGAATCTCTAAGTGTGTTTTATTATGTACAACATCCACGTGGCGACTCATGTGATTTTTCCGTTTAAATTGTTTGCCGCACAATGTACATATGAACTGTGGATTGACGGCGCATTCAAATTTTTGATGATTAAACAAACTTTGTCTCTGAGTATAGCTTCGCACACACCTTTCACATTTGTATTTCTTTGCCAGTTTTAAATTCTGAGTTTTCGGCTTCTTTCGACTCTGCAGTTTGTTATCAGTCAAAATAGCATGTTCTTTTATATATATAGTACATAATTTTGTTTCATATTTTTCATCACCTTCGTGGCCCGATTCTTCATCCATCTCTTGATCTGAAAGTGTACACCAAAATGAAATTTGCGGTTCCCTGATCCAAAGCTTTAGTTAGGATATTTTAATTTCAAATGTAGGCATACCTTCGGTAATTTCTTCCTTGGTTTCTTGCTTGATTTCTACAGTTTCGTCATTGTCGTATTCAATTAAAGTCTTGACACAAGGATAACTGATAGAAGAAATATCACCACATGTATAAGAATATGGCCCACCATCTGGTTTTGTCCCACATTTAGGATAACCTTTCCGAGTTGCAGTTGCTTTCGCAGAACTCTTTTGATCTGAAAAAAATTGTTAATTACTGTGGTGCACATTGCAATACTTTCAATTATGCAAACGCCTACATTTCTCTTGTATCATTTTTAGATGTTCTCCCCACATTAAGAAGACTGAAAGTAAAAAAGTGTCATGCAGTAAAGTTTTAATTAATATTAAGTTAAAGAAAATGTTCTAAATCTCAGAAAAGTGACTATTGCATCAACTGACAATATCATACATTCAATTTTATCACTAAAAAGTACAGACCGTAAAAAGACTACGCTGCTTTGTTGCACACGATATTTTATTTAACAAGAATACGGTTTCCGAGTTTTCTCGTAATATTACGTCTCAGGTTTGAGGTTAGTTTAAAGGGACAAGTAATGCGCAGAACAGTGCAAGTGGGTCGGTGTAACAAGCGCGCATGCGCGATCATACTTCGAAGGCCGTCAAATGTACTTTCTCTGCCTAGGCCAGTAAAGTACCCCAAAAACGACAAAAAACCTACTTTTTTGCTCCAAACCACGCCGAGAAAATGAGGAAACCATACTCGCGTTACGCAAAGCACATTATTTAGATACGAATTTAGAGTAACAATATTTACTCTTCAAACAGGAATTGCGTAAAGATCAACGTGTCAATTTTGGATAAATTGGGAAATAAAAGACGATTTCTCAAACGCAGATATATTATTATTTTACTTACGCAGAATTAAAATAAGGTGCGAATGCAATATACAAAAATTTTAAAAAGAAGTTAAACTATTTATATTTTTTAACAAACAGGATGTATTTTAATGAATTCAATATTTGAAAAATTATTCACGTTGATTTCGAAGGAGAACAAAGTTCTTTTTCTGAACATTAAAAATTAGTATCAGAAATTTTTCAACTATTGAAGTTTCACGTATTAAAACACTTGAGGTGGCATGAAGTAATATGTCTCGACAAGTTAACTTTTTCTTTCGCGATATAACCACAAAGATCGCAAACAAATTGTGGCTTGACTGATGCGTGTTGTAAACGTTTATGTCGACTTAAATCTTGATCCCAACGGTAACTTCGAGAACATTTGTCGCAATAAAACCTAGTTTGCGATGTCTTCAAGCTTTTTTTCTGATGCATGCGAACTACATGAATATTCAGGTGATTTTTCCGTTTAAATCGTTTGTCGCAGAATTTACATCGAAACTGGGGCCTGACGTCGCATTCGTATTTTTTATGACTTGACAAATTTGATTTCGTGGTATAGCTTCGTGCACACTTTTCGCATGTGTACTTTATTTCCTGTTTTGAATCCTGGATTGCTTGCTTCATTCTGGTCTGCAGTTTGTTAACCGCCAAAATAGAAGATCCTCCTATATATGCGGTGCATACTTTTGAATCATATTTTTCATCACGATTTTCACCCATAACTTCCTTCGTATCTTGATCTGAAAGTTTACCAAAATGTAATTTGCAGTTTTTTATTTCATAGTTTTAGTTAAGATATTTTGATTCCAATTCTAGTCATACCTTGGATGATTTCTTCCTTGACTTGTAAAATTTCGTCATTTTCGTATTCAATTAAAGTATTGGCACCCAAATAATTGTCAGAAGAAATATCAGTAGATGTACAAGAATATAACCCACCATCTGGTTTTGCCCCACATTTCAGATTACATTTCGGCCTTGCAGTGTGTTGCGAACAACTATCTTGATCTGGAAAACAATTTTCAATTTCTATATTCCATATTGAAATTATTTCAATGACTCGCACGCCTAGAATTCAGTTTGTTCATTTTAAGATGTTCTTATTAAATTAAGAAGACATAAAATCATGAAAGTATCATGCAATAAAGTGTGAAAAAATATTAAGTTCAAGATAATTTTCTAAATCTCAGAAAAGTGACTAATGCATTAACTGACAATAGCATACATTTAATTTTGTCACTGAAAAATACAGAAATTTTTCATATAAGTACGGAAGAATAAAGCACATTTTAATAAAAATTCAGAGTATCAATCTTTACTGTTAGTACAGAAGATACATAAAGATCAACGAATCAATTCCGAATGAATTGGTAAATAAAAGACGATTTCTCCAACCCAGAAATATTATTATTTTACTTAATTCGGGATTAAAATAAGGTGCGGATGCCCTTTACAAAAACTTTATAAAGGAAATAAACTATACATTTCTTTCGAAAACAAATAACATGTATTATAATGAATTCAATATTTGAAAAACGATGATGTTGATTTAATATTAAAAACATCAAAATGTACAAAATCGTTAAGTCCTATCAAGAGATGTTCACAACATCTTAGGCAATTAATTACTTAGTTAGTACTAGAAATTTCCCAAATAATGAAGTTTCACATATACAATTATTTGAGATGGCGTGAAGTAATATGTCTTGACAAGTTAGCTTTTTCTTTGGATTTGAAAGAACAATAATCGCAAAAAAATTGTGGTTTGATTGCCGCGTGTTCTAAACGATTATGACGATTTAAATCTCCTAGCCTGGTGTAGCTTCGAAAACATTTGTCGCAGTTAAGCCTGGCTTGCGATGTCTTCGAGTCTGTTTTCTGATGCATGCGAACAACATGGTTATTCATGTGAGTGTTCCGTTTAAATCGTTTGTCGCAGAAATTACATTGAAACTGGGGCCTGACTTCGCATGTGAATTTTTGATGATTATTCAAACAATTTTTGGTCCTATAGCTTCGCGCACACTTTTCACATGTGTATTTCCTTTGTGGGTTTGACTCTTCAATTTTCTGCTTCAATTTGGTCCGCAGTCTGTCACATTCCGAAATGGCAGCTTCTCTCAAATATACGGTGCATAATTTTGAAAAATCTTGATCTGAAAGTGTTCCAAAATGTAATTTGCAATTTTTTGTTTGAAAATTTTCTTAAGATATTTTTATTTCCAATACAGGCATACCTTCGGTGATTTCATCCTTGACTTCTTGCTTGATTTCCAAAGATTCGTCTTGTTCGTATTCAATTGAAGTTTTGGTACCAGAATAATTGCCGGAAGAAATATCAGTAGATGCACAAGAATATGGCCCACGACGTCGTTTCGTTCCACATTTTGGATTTCGTTTCATCCTTCTCCTTATTTCTGAAAAGGCTTCTTGATCTGGAAAAATAAAATTTTAAACAATTATGTTGTATTTTGAAATTATTGACATAATCCACATACTTCAATGTATATAGTTTTATTTTTCGATATCCACATGCTCAATATTTAATAAATCATGCAGCAAATGTTGAAAAAATATTAAATTAATAGATAGTATCAAAATGACAAAAAAGCATAATTTTATTAGCTGAGAAATAGCTCGACATTTAAAAAGAACAACTAACTTTGATCATTGATTAAAATTAGCATAGCAATTTGATAATCTTAAAAGTATAACAATACATTTATCCATTGTTCATTAGGATGATCAATATAAAGATTTCACAGAAAGTAGTTCCAATTGTACCATACATAAGCCTAAATGATATGATGAGGTGAAATGATGTCTTGAAACAACTGATATTTGCGCTTTATTTGACGAAAAATCGCAAATTGTGATTTTATTACTGTTCCTCTTCAATCTAAACTCTCTCATACATGTATTTTTTACACAATAAACTAAATATATATCAACCAATCGAAAATTTCCCGGAAGTAACTCAAGTTTATATCGACGGAAGTACTGTCGAAATCTTAATGTGCATTTGTTCATCAAGTACAAAATGATACGCCATAAAAAATAGTCAATTATTCAGTGAAGATTTTCTAAAGTTTGAAGTTTTGTGTACTGAATTCCTTGAGATGCTGTAAAGAAATATGTTCTAACAAAAAATTTTTCCTGTAAGATTTGTGGCCACAATAGTCGCAAATAAATTTTTGTTCGATTGCTTCGTGCACTGAACGTTTATGTCGATTTAAATCTTTTAGCCAACAGTAACTTCGAGAACATTTGTCGCAATTATACTTTTTTTTAGATGACTGTATCTTCATTTTAAGATGTACGCTATTCACGTGCTTACACATATGACATTTGCGTTTGAATCGTTGACTGCAGAATTTACATTTGAACCGTGGGATGACGTTGCAATCGTAATTTTGATGAGAAGTCAGATTCTTTTTCTGCGTATAGCTTCGCGCACACTTTTCGCATCTGTACTTCCTTTCCGGTTCCTGTTTTGATTCCTGAATTTTCGGCTTCGTTTGGCTATACGGTTTGTTAACAGTCAAAATGTCATCTTCTCTCATTTCTGCAGTACACAATATTAGCTCATATTTTTTATGATGATTTTGACTCGCAACTTTTTTCGAGAAAGTCGCTTGATCTGAAATTTTACCAAAATGTAATTTAATTTTAAATTTTATGTTTCATAATTTTTGTTCATATATTTTGAATGCAATAGTCATACCTTGGATGATTTCATTCTTGATTTCCAAAGTTTCGTCGTTGTTGTATTCAATTATAGTCTTTTCACCAACATAATTCCTGGAAGAAATATCAGATGTTATAAATCTTTCGTCCAACTGATTTCTTTCAGTAATAAGAATGTGCTCTTCTCTCTGGTGCCTCCAAACATTAGTAAACGATTGCGTCCCATAGTTTGGATTACAATTTGATCTTGTAGTTATTTTTGGATAACTATCGTGACCTGGAAAAATGAAACTGTTTATTACTATGTTTCGATTTGAAATTGTTTCAATGATATACGAGCCTAAATTTATCTTGCTTCCTTTTTAGATTTTCTCCCTAAATTGATAAGACGAACAATCACACATGCATCATGCAGTACAGTTTAAATCAATATTAAGTTTTACAAAATTATCTAAATCTTAGGAAAATTAATATTTTATTAATTGACAATAGAATACATTCAACTTTATCACTGAAAACATACATAAAAATTATATTAAGAACCAAAGGATAATGCACATTCACATACGAATACGGAGTATTAATTTTTACAGAGTTCAAAAAATAAAAGACGATTCCTCAAACGCAAAAATATTATTATTTTACTTACTTGATATCAAAATAGGGTACGAATGAACTTTACAAAAATTAAATTAATGAAATTACTTGACATGTCGTGAAGTAATATGTTTAGACAAAACGCTTTTTTCTTTCGCTATATGACCGCAAATATCGCAAACAAATTGTGGTCTAACTGCTGCGTGTTCTATACGTTTATGTCGGCCTAAATTTCTATGACAAGTGTAACTTCGAGAACATTTGTCGCAATAATGCCTCGTTTTCGATGATTGTACTTTCTTTTTAAGATGTAAAAGACCCACGTGGCGCTCCATGTGACTTTTTCTTTTAAATCCTTTATTGCAGAATTCACATCTGAACTGGAGCCTAGCTTCGCAAGCGAATTTTTTATGTCTGTATAAAGAATCATTGGTTCTATAGCTTCGCGCACACTTTTTGCATGTGTATTTCATTTGCGCGTTTAATTCCTCTATTTTCTGCTTCAATTGGGTCTGCAGTTTGATAACATCTAAAATAGCTATTTTTCTTATATCTACAGTGCAATCTTTTAAATCATATTTTTCATCGCGCTTTCTTCCCGTAACTTCCTGCGTCTCTTCATCTGAAAGTTTACCAAAATATAATTAGGAATCTTTTCTCTTTTAGTTTTAGTTAAAATATTTTGACTGCCATAGGCATACCTTGGATTATTTCATTCTTAATTTCCAAAGTTTCGTCATGGTCGTATTCCATTAGAGTCTTGGTATTAGAATAATTATCATGAGAAATATCAGTAGTTGTACAAGAATGTGACCCACCATCTGGTTTTATCCCACACTTTCGATTTCGTTTCGATCTCCTAATTGTTTCTGAAAAGCCTTCTTGAACAGAAAAATAAAAATATAAACAATATCGTTGCAAATTAAAATTATTTAAATAATTGACTTGCTTAAATGTCTACAGTTTTATTTTTCGATAAACGCATGCTGAATATCAAATTAATCATGCAGTAAATATTGAAACAATATTAAATTACTATATTATTATACCATTAAGCCGTTTCCCTTTCGGGGTAGGCGTGAATTGCTCGGTTGGAAAATAGTAGTATGTGGATGGGTATACTAGATGCACATAAATGCCAGAAAAATCATTATTTTATTGACGTAGACCAGAATACATTCGTTAATATAGTTTCGTTGAAAATTTAATAGATAAGTATAGAGTATAGAAGATACAAAACATAAGCCTAAAATGATATGAAGAAGTGAAATGATGTGTTGCAACAACCGAGCTTTGCGTTTTATTTGATGAAAAATCGAAAGTTGTAGTTTTACTGCTGTATTTTCTCGACCTTTCGCACGTAAATCTTCTACATAATAAACCAAATATATATCAACCAATCCAAAATTTGCCGAAAGTCGTTTAAGTTTACATCAATGTAGAGTGCTATTGGAATCTCAAAATACGTTTACCCATCAAGGAAAAAAGAATAAGCCTTAAAAAATAGTATATTATTTAGTAGAAATTTTCTAATGTTTGATGTTACGTGTACTGTATTCTTTAAGATGAAGTGCAGTGATATGATCTGCCAAGAGATTTTTCCGGTAAGTTTTGTGGCCACAATAGTCGCAAACTACCTTTGGTTCGATTGCTTCGTGTACTGAATGTTTATGCCGATTTAAATCTTTAAACCAATTATAACTTCGCGAACATTTATCGCAATTATGCCTGTTTTTCGATGTCCGCAAGTTCTTTTTAAGATGTACGCTTTTCACGTGCTTACACATATGACATTTCCGTTTGAATTGTTTACTGCAGAATTTACATTTGAACCGCGGGATGACGTTGCAATCGTATTTTTTATGAGCAGTCAAATTACGTTTATGTGCATAGCTTCGCGCACACTTTTCACATGTGTACTTCTTTGGCGCTTCCTGCTTTGATTCCTGAATTTTTCGCTTCGTTCGACGATGCCGTTTATCAACAGCCAAAGTATCATCTTCTCTTATATCTGCACTAAACAATATTAACTCATCTTTTATGTGACGATTTTCGCTCGTAACTTTTTCCGAAGAAGTATCTCGATCTGAAAATTTACTAAAATGTAATTTAAATTTGAAATGTTATAATTCGTAATTTTAAGTAATATATTTTGAATTAAATAGTCAAACCTTGGATGATTTCATGCTTGATTTCCAAAGTTTCGTCATTTTTGTATTCAATTAAAACCTTGTCATCAGAATAATTCCTACAAGATATATCAGTAGTTATACATGTTTCATCCAATGAAGTCTCTCGATCTGAAAATTTACTAAAATGAAATTTAAATTTGAAATTTTATACTTCATAATTGTAGGTAATATATTTTGAATGCAATAGTCAAACCTTGGATGATTTCATTCTTGATTTCCAAAGTTTCGTCATTTTTGTATTCAATTAAAACCATGTCATCAGAATAATTCCTAGAAGACATATCAGTAGTTATACATCTTTCATCCAATGTATTTCTTTCAAAAATAAGATTGTGCTCTTCTCTTTCAAGTCTCCAAACATTAGTACACGATTTCGTTCCACACTTCTGATTACGGTTTGGCCTTGTAGTTGTTTTCAGATAACTATCTTGACCTGGAAAAATCAAATTGTTCATTACTATGTCTCGATTAAAAATTTTTTTGAATGATCTACAGACTTAAATTTATATTAAATTATTTTTGGATGTTCTCCATACATTAAGAAGACGAACAATCGCACGTGCATCATGCAGTACAGTTTGAATCAATACAAAATTACAAAATTATCTGAATCTCAGGAAAATGAATATTAAACTATTCATTTCTTTGCAAACAAGCAGTATGTATTTTTATGAATTCAATATTTAAAATATGATTCTTGTTGATTTCGATAGAGAACCAAGTTATATTTCTGATTATTAAAAATATAAAAATGTACGAAACCGGTGACTCCTATTAGGAAATGTTCAAAAACAGCAATCTCGGGCAATGAATTATTCAATTAGTATTAGAAATTTCCCAAATATTGAAGTTTCACGTGTTAAATTACTTGAGATTGCGTGAAGTAGTATGTCTTGACAAGTGAGCTTTTTCTTTGGATTCAAAAAAACAATAGTCACATAAAAATTGTGGCATAACTGCTGCTTGTTCTAAACGTTAACGCCGATTTAAATCCCCAAGCCTGATGTAGCTTCGAAAACATTTTTCGCAATTAAGCCTCGCTTGCGATGTCTTCGAGCTTGTTTTCTGATGCATACGAACTACCTGATTATTCATTTTAATTTCTCGTTTAAATTGTTTGTCCCGCAGAGTTTACACCTGAACTGTGGCATGTCGCCGAATTCGAATACAAGAATTTCATTTCAGTCTCGTAGTTGTTTCTGAAAAGCCTGCTTGAAAAACAAAATAAAATCATGAACAATTGGGTGGAAATTTGAAATTACTGAAATAATTGTCACGCTTAAATGTATATAGTTTTATTTTTCAATACACGCACAGACAATTACAAATGAATGATACAGTGAATAAATCATGATATCTTTAACGTAGAATAGAATACACTAGTCAATGTAGATGAGTTTAAAACGCAATAGAACTTTATGAGAAATAATAAATCATAAAGATCATTTGCGTAAATAATACAATTTCTTTTCTTTTTCGACAAGGACCCGCTTGTAATTTCTGGCCCATTCAGTACTGGGTGCAAAAGGTGTAAAAATGGTTAAACGCACATAAGTGGTTCCTCCAAAGAACTTTTTAAGATTAACAAAAT
>CAKNWT010017996.1:0-14657 GCA_932066315.1 Andricus coriarius | reverse complement strand
TCACTTGATGATTCATCATTTGAGTTAAAAATTTATAATTTAAATTAAAAATTCATCTCTCTTGTTAAAAATATCACCACTTTGATTAAAAATTCAACTATATTCGTGGTTGAAAATAAATTCTTTTTGGATGAGAATTAATCTTTTGTGGTATTGCAAATTCAACAATTTGGATACAAAAAGTCATTCTTTTTGGTTCAAAATTCAACTGTTTTGTAGAAAAGTCGCCTTTTCGGCTTAAAATTTCAACAATTTAGTTGCAGTTTTTTTCTCTCTTGACGGAAGACTCTTTCTTGATTCATGGTTGGAAATCCAAATCTTTTGATGAAAATTCGTCTTTGGTTTAAAAATTCATCTCTTTTAGGAATACAAATCCAGAGCCATAGAGATTTATAGCCTAATATAGGAAAGATGGAAATTTTCCAACACATTCGTTTTTTTTTAAGAAATATTATGTCGATCATGACTAACCTGCGACTTTCAATAAAAAGTTTAACAAATGCCACTCGTCAGATATGAATGAAGTTGTCTATAAATTAAGTTTCGACTCGTCAAATTGGTTTATTTTTATCTAAAGTTGATAATCAAAATGATACACTCAGAGAAAAAGTTGTCTTGAAACAAAAGCATCGTCCTCTTGCCTGTTTTGCTTTGAACGACGTGAATATATGTTTCATACAAACAGAATTATTTGGCTGCAAGATAAGGTGAAGTTAGTCGCATAAGAACATTTTTTGCTGCAAAAGGATTCCTGTTGAGAGAAATGAAAATCCTCTCAATCTTAAATTTAAGAGGAAATTCCATTCAAGTCAAGAAACATCCTTTTGTCACAAGAGGACATTTCTCTGAGTGTATGCAACGGTTTGATATCCCGAGGTTTACTATGGTTAGAACCTTTAGAGTCTGCTATCATTTATCCCCCGGGACCCACCCAATTTTGAATATATCCTGCCTTTCTAATCTCATGTGGAAAATTCTACAATATTTATATTTTTACTGTGTCAAATATCGAGATAAGAGCAGATGGCAATCGTTCCTGATGCACGACAAGACTCCTCGGATTTAGGGCTTTTCGGCTTTCCTGCTTCGCGGGCTTCGGTTGTTTTTACAATTTATCGCGACACTTAAATTCGAGGATAAAGCTGACAGCTTGAACAGCTAGAGGTAGGGTTGATCTCCCCGGAATTTTTCACCAGAGACACGATGCTTGCTAACGACCCCTCAGGACTTAAAGGGGCAGAAGCGAGGGCGATGCGCAGGGGCAGAACGAAACATCCAAGTACATTTACATTCATCTCGCCTCTAGAGTCGAGAGGGACGATTACTTTTTAGTCAAACAACAAGCTTTGTTTTTGTATTTCAAGGTATCTATATCAAAGGACCTTTGATATATGTCTTCTACTATGTGCGATTTATATTAAGCTGGAAGAGATAAAAAGATTACTGACTGTTTGAGTTTTTGGGCAACTTTTTTGTTATTGCTGTATCTTTGATTCTAATTGACGGATTTAACTTTCTGACGTCTCAATTTAGCTTTTATGAGTTACACATCAAAATACAAAAATATAAAAATATAATTTTGGGAGCGTCCACATATTACGTGATGCTATTTTTAGCGATTTTTGAGTCTTGTGACAATTTATGACATTTCAGTGAACCCTCCCTCAAAATGTCGTGTGACACTGAAGCTGACCCCCCTCCTTTTTTTAAATAAGAAATATAAATGTAAGTTTATATAACCGTCAATCCAACAATGAATAATTAGTTTAAACTATTTCATACTAGTATGAGAATACTTTTAATTAATTTCTTTAGACATTTTTTTCCATTTGAGAACATTTTTTAGTTCGTTTCCTGATAATATATTTCAACACAGTTTCAGAATTTTGCAACGGATAAGTTGCCCTGCAGTGGTACAGTTAAAATAATAACTTTATAAGTTGGAAAATCACTCTTATATTTCAGACTTTAAACTCTTTTTCCTTTTCCTATCTTTGTCTTCTTTTTGAATAATTTTTATTTTTTCCGTGTTTTCCAGAAACCGCCCCTTTTTCTAATTTGTTCGCTTAAACTTCAACCGAATTAATGGAACCTAATAAAAAAATCCAACTATTCTTGGTTAGAAGTTAATTTTTATTTTAATTGCAAAGTTTACCATTATCTTTTTGGTTCAGAAATTATCAAGTATGGTTAAAAATTCTACTAATTGGTTACAAGTTTAATTAAATTGTTGAAAATGCGACTATTTTTAAAATGTCATCTTTCTTGGTCAAACATTCAACTACTTAGTTGAAAATTGAATTACCTTGTTAAAAATTTATTTTTTTGGTCAAAGATTCATCTCTTTGGTTGACATATATTAACTATTTTGTTAAATATTCGTCTAATTTTTTATTAAAAATTAGGTTTTTTAACTAAAAATTCAAGTATTCCATTTTTTGTTGAAAATTTCTCTTTTTTTAATTAATCACGAAATTTAGTTGTAAATTAATTTTTTTTGTTACAAATTAATTGGTTACAAGAAAATGTATTCTTTATAAGTTGAAAATTCAACTACTCGGTAGAAAATTCATATATTTTGTTGGAAATTCGTCTATTTGGATAAAACACTAAGCTTGTTTGTTAAATATTCACCATTTCGGTTGAAGACTTAACTACTTTGTTTTAAAATTCTTTTTTTGTTTAGTTGAATTCAACTGTTAAAATTTTTTTTTCTTGAAAATTAGTATTCTGAACTTAAAATTTAACAAATCGTGGATTAAAGTAGTACGTGGATTAACAAGAGTCCAGAAATAATTAAAACAAATTTTTTTCTCTTTTTTATGGATCATGTCTGAAGGGATTGTTATGGATCTTGTGAAAAAATGGCGCATGTTTCAAGATCCGTAAATAATAGAAAAAAATTTGTTTCTTATTTGAAAATATGTACGTGTTTCCTTAGTTTATATTTATCGAGCTTCGCGCTCACTCAAAATCTGTCCGAAACGCGAACTTGTCTATTTGTGGATCGTTTTTGGATAAGCAATTTTTGGTTATTCATTTTTTTTGTATCTTGCATAGTTTGACCAAAAAATGGAATTTTTTTTTTTAATAACATTTTTCACGTCCAAAATCTCAATCCAATCTGAACAGTATCTCGAAAGTTATCGCGCCCACAGGATACAGACGTACAGACAGACCCCTTCGTAAAAAATCGTTTTTTTTCTGACTCAGGGGGTCTCAAAACGTGGTGATTTGATCAAAACCGATAGAGTCAAATTTTACATAAAACTAAAAAAACTTTGAATAGGAAAAAACTTTCTCATCAGGATTTGAATGTAAAAAACGAAAAATATTTTTTTTGCAACTTTAGGTGCAAAATAACAAAATTGCATTTTCGCAATATTTTTGACCAAAAAGTTTTTTCTTGCCTTTTTCCGTTTGAGGTTATTTACTTCCATAAACTTCACAACAAAATTAAAAAAAATGTTTTGTAGACAAAAAAATATGAGAAATAAAAAATTTGAATATTTTCGATCAAGTTGCCCAGTGGTTAAAAATTGTTCGAATTTAAAAAAAAATTTGTCCTTAATGCCACAAAGAAACTTTTTAGTGTTATTTGATCATTTTGAGTTTTTTTCGGCCAACCTGAGTATCTCAGAAAAATATAATATGTTGTAATAACATTTTTATTAAGTATGAATAAAGTGGAAAATGTTTTGTAGTTTAACATATTGAATGTGAGGTTCAGGTACTGTGCAAGTAATTTATTATGCAAACTTTAGTTAACTAATTGTGAAGGAAGTTATAGAAGTTCTTTGTCAGTTTCCTTGTCTGGCCGTATCCGTCCATTTCCACTTGCTCTCGCAGCTTTCACTGCAGTAGATCAAGACTCCTTTTGTCAGACGTGCGTTCCTCTGGGCGCAATAATAATCGTAATCTCTTTAATTGCAGTTACGTGACCTCATCCCTATTTCACAATTGTTGGCATCAGATAAATAAATTTCAGAATTATGTACTCTAAATCAAGATGCAAGTGTTTTTATTTTTACAATAGGGCAAGAGAGCCTAATCCGGATCAAGGGTCCAAATGATATGGAATGTTTTTGTTTAAAATTTAACTATTTGGTTGATATATTTTTTTCTTTCTTGACTACAAAATATTTCCTGGTCGAAAATTCATCTCTTTGGGTGTAAATTTGATCTTTTTTGTTTAAAAATGCAACTGTTTGCTGACAAATTTAATTATTCTGAGGAAAAGTTAACAATTGAATTAAGAAGTCATTCTTTCGGTAAAAATATGATATTTCTTGGTTAAAAATGCAATAGTTTGCTTGAAAATTAATCTGTTTTGGTTAAGGATTACACTACTTAATTGAAAATTGGTCTTTTTTTATTGAAAATTTATTTATTTATTATTTTGGTTGAAGATTAATCATTTCAGTTACAAATTTAACTATTTTATTAAAAATGCGTTTTTATTTATTGAACTCAACATTTATTGATCTAAAATTAAAATATTCCTTTGGTTGAAACATCAAGTATTACATTTTTCGTTTAGAATTCATCTTTTTCGATTAAAAATGCAACTGCTTGGTTGCAAACTTAATTATTTTGATAAAAATTTAACAATTTTATTAAAAAGTCATCCTTTTAGTTTGAGAAATCAACTGTTTTGGTAAAACTCTGTCTTGTTGAATAAAAAATTCAACGATTAATTGAAAATTCATATTTTCGTTTTGAAAGATCATCTGTTTCGTAGGAAATTCAAGAATTTGGTTCGAAATTTTGATTCCTCCTTGACTGGAAAATCTTTCTTTGTTGAAAATTGAACTCTTTTGGTAGAAATTTTATTTTCTTGGTTAAAAATGATACTGCTTGATTGAAAATTAATCTGTTTTGGTTGAGGATTCCACTATTTTATTGAAAACTCCTTTTTTTTGTTGAATTCAACTGTTTTGGATTTAAAATTAAAATGTTTTTGTGGAAATATCAACTATTATATTTTTTGTTAAAAAATCAATTTCTTTGGTTGAAGATTTATCATTTTAGTTGAAAGTTTATCTCTTTGGGTAAACATTTAACTATTTTTTTGTTAAGTTCCTTCTTCTTTTGGTAGAAAGTTATCTTTTATTATTTAAAAATTCAACAATTTAGTTAGAAATTTAATCGAATAAACTTTTCTACAAGTTAAATGTTTAATATGTTAAACGTAAAAATTATTCGAATTGCTCAAATGTTTAATCGGTCAAATGCGGAAGAGCTAGTTTTCTTAGATTAAAATGTTCAGTTTTGGAATAAAATGAATATAAATAATAGCTTTTCGATCAATATTTTCTATAAAAAGAAAGTATGACTAAAGTTTGAAAAAAAACTTTTAATCAATTTAAATTACAGCTAGGGGAGATCACCCTACAGTAGATAATAATCATTAATTATTATAAGCACAAATATAAGTAAAATAATCCATTTTAATATATTACCACGTATCATGTCTTAACTATTAATTATATAATATTAATTATTTTACATGCATTAGTGTTTTAAATTAATGATTATTTACTGTAGGGTGGTCTTCCCTACATCTATTTGAGACGAGCTATAAAGGGACGATTTAATACGATAGCAAAGAACTGAAGATTTACTTAGGGACAGGTTTTACAAATAATTGATTTAATAGATAGTAGAAAAAAGGATTATTTAAAATTGTTTACTAATTAGTGCAAGATTGTATAATATTTTAACAAAGATTTATCAAATATGAAAATATAAAATTTTACATTTTAATTTTATCACTAATATTTTGCAGATCACCAACGATACAATCAGTAAAAAATTTGTTGATTATTTTTAATGCTTAAACTTATTTTTCAAGACCCTCTTTTTGATGACACACTATGTTTTAAATCTTTCTGAAAGTGATACCTTCACCAAAAATGTTCCCAAACTGATAACAAACTTTTTTGAAAAAAGTTATAAATATTTGTATTTTTAAATATTTTAACAATTATATTATTCAATCACGGTACGAAAGAGAAAGAATTTTCACTATTAAATTGACTTTGATTTATTTGATTAGAAAAAAAATTGAGTACGGAATAGGTCGGGTATTTTTTCTAAGCTTTAGCAGATATACTAGGATTGTACCTGATAGGGGTGGATCCTAATAATGCTAGCGCAGTGTCCGTGACGTCAGACTAAAATACGTTTGTGCACGGGGGGTTCCAAGACTAGAAAAGTGGAGCGAATTTGTGACACCAGTGAATCTCAATGAATTCACCAACCACGAAGTATTAAACGACATTTAAAGTAAATAGAAATTAATTTCATTTTCCATCCAATTCAAAATCCTAGTTTAGAAATAAAAATACATTTCGCAAGATTATAAATCGTTTTATAAAAATTGTGATAAAAATCAATCCTCTCCTTTCTTACAATAATTATAATTATTATTATGTATAACAATCTACGATTCATTCATTCTGCCCTCATTGAAGCCTCAACTTGAAATTTTTCCTCTTGCAAGAAAACGCTTTATCATTGATTTTCAATTTATTAATTAATTTTGCACTTTGGATTAAAATGAGTAAATTTTAAAAAGCGTGATGCAAAATTTGAAAATGATTTCTTTTTAATCACTTAGTTTCAAATACTTTATTAAGGAGTACTTCAATTTTTAAAGAAGTTTGGAATTGATTAATTTTTAACGCTTCCGGTTTCAATTCATTCATATTTAAATATTCCGATTTGAAATCATATAATTATCAAAGTGTTGGAACTATTAAACTTTGGTGGTTTACAATTTAAAATTTTTCAATTTTAAACGGTGAAATTGACACTGATTTTTTAAAATGTTGAGATCTCATCTTTTAGTTTCGAAAAATCTATCCAATCATTTTGAATGTCACTTGATACTTTACGATATAATAAATACCTGATAATAATTTGTATCATCTTTAAAAATTTTATAATTTCAATTTTCAACTACAAAAGCTTAAATTCGACAATATTGGTTATTAGGTTTCTTAATTTTTAAATGATCGATCATGGATGTTACAAATTTCTAAATGTATAATTTTGTTATTTTAGTATTGTTGAGCAGTTCAATTTTGTATTTTTTAAAAAATAGTCTCTAATTTTGAAGTCCTCTAAGGATTATTATTATTCAGAATTAAAAACATGTTTAAAATACGAAATGTCCCTATTCGAATAAATAAATAAATGAAAACAAAGTTCACCTTTCCCAATTCAAAAACAAATTAAATACCAAAATTTCCTCGCTTCTAATTGAATAATGAAATTTTCCTCTTCCGATACTGAAAAATTCTGAAAACTCAATAAAAAGGCTGTGGATACTCGTACGGTCGGCCGCGTACTTTTCCAGTAGGCCGTACGAAAATGAATCATTTTATGTTATATTAAATGTTGAAACTTAAAATGACTGAAAAGGATTTCTACTAAAAACTTTTAAAATTATTGTAAGCTATAAATGAAAAAAACAGATGGTAGTTAAAAAATTTTTAATTTTACATTATTAATGGTTTTGGAAGTTCCTCAATAATCAGGAACGTTACAATTTTTTAATGTTATTGTTGTTAAACAGATGAAGGTAATGTAAAATGTATATTACTACTTTTGCTACTACTTTAAATTTGTAGAATGTTGAATGTTTTTTTTAAATAGTGTCTGATTTGGAAGACCTTTTTAGGAATTAACATATATGAAAAAATGTAAGAATTTTCACTGAATCACAACGCAATCTCACTGATTCAAATAGTTAGAAATGGACTACTGAATTAAACTGGTAAGCTTTTCACTGATAAATAGTAAAATCTCACTGATTCAAATTTAAAGAGTAAGAAATAAAGGAAGGGAAAAAATAATATAAATATATTTTTTCAACCAGATATTATTATAAATATTTTAAAATAAATTTAAAAAATTTCGTTCTCACTACAATTTCGACAGAGTTCCTTATGCCCTTTCTATTTGAAATAATAATTTTTTATTGACATTAAGAGAGTCATAAGTTAGCGGAAAAGATAATATTAATACATAAATATTAATACATCAATTTTTTAAGATGAAGGTATATAAAATAAAAAATCTAAGCTTTATTTTCAGACAAAAAAACCTTAATTCGAAAAAGTTTAATTTTGTTTTTTGATCTGTATTTTTGAAGATCATATGTTTTTTAAAAACAATGCTTATGATTAATGGATAGTGTATACAGTTTTTATTACCGGTTTCCACATTTTGTCAAATCTGGAAGCATTTGATTTAAAACTGTTCAATCTTTCAGGTTTCTAATTTCAAACTAATTTACTCGTTTTAGATTCATGAAATAAATATTAATAGATTTAAAAAATAAAACTTTTGAATTCAAGATTTAAAAAATCAGTGAGTTTACAGAGACATTGACAATTAAACTGTTTAAAATAAAACATTTAAAATTGCACAACTTAAAACAAAATAATAATATAAATTAAATATTTTAAACTCAAAACTTTAAAACAAAACTTAAACTAAAAACTTTCCCCCTTACATCCCAAGCAAAAAAATCAAAAACTAAAATTTCCGCCTTGCAACTCAGTAAAAATGTTAAAAATAAAGAATATACCTGTTCCGATATAAAAAAATTGAAAATAAAAAATTAAACTTACAAACTGGAAAGAATTTCAAATCAAATTGAATGAAAATTTGGATCATTTTATGTTATGTTAAATGTGTGAAATTTAGGGTGATTGAAAAGGTTTTCTACTGAAAAATTAAAAAATTATACAATTAGCAGAATAGTTATAAATCACGAAAAACATAGCAGTTGAGATATAATGCTCCGTACATTAAAGGGCTTCTAATTTTCTATTGAAAATACCTACACTTACCGAAACATCTGGCTATTTGTACTAAAATTTCAGTACAAATAGCCTATTTTTCAGCTTTATTTCTACAGAAAAAATCCGGCTATTCGTACCGAAATTTTGGTACCCGCAGCTACGGCCTTTTTAATTTAACATTATTAAAAGTTGGATAAATTTGTGAATTTAAAATTCTTTAAATTTAATTTGAAATACTTTAAATTCAGTAGAGTTCTGATTCTTTGATTTTATCGTTAAGTATTTAATATTTGAATTTAAAAAAATTTCAGGCTTGCAAGTTTTAATTTTTTAATTTTGCTGAGCTGGAAAAATGTTTATTAACCGAGAAAGGACCAAAAATTTGTTTCTGTTTTGAAAAGCCACCCTGAAATATTCATATTAGATGAATAATTATTTTAAAAAAATTTTTTCATTTTAATTAATTTGACGGACAATAAGAAAGTCGTCTGCCGGTATATGTACTAATGCTAAAGAACTTAAATGATACTTTAGCAGCAATAGTGACCCGTGTATAGACCTCTGTTTCACCGGGGTTTCAAAATAAAGGCATAGTACAATAGGTTTTTAACGGCAGTGCTACGCGACTTGAATGGACACGCCTAAAAAGACAATAATAATAATAAGAAGGAGAAACTTCTCGCGCATTTAGCATGCGAATCATAATTGCTATTATTTAAATTAATTTTTTAATTCGTAAAACAGCAATACTCTATCTTTATTTAATATTTGTTACTTTTTGAAGGTTTTGATTTTCTAAAAAAAACCTTTGATAAACATTATTTCCGTCGATTTTTAAGCGCGATTTATTTTCAAATAACTTTAAAATAGCGCCTAAACAAAAAAAAAGGATTTTTCTCTTTCTGAGAATAAATCCAACAACCGATATTCTATTATGTTGTATTTAAAAAATCATTAATAATAATAATCATATTCAATAAAGGTCATGTTTGTCTTCAGAGAAAATTAATAAACGTATAGAGATTATTTTGTTTTATATGTATCTGTAAGAAATAATACTATTATGGAATTAAAAAATTTTTTTTTTAATATTAGGAAATACAAATACAGGGAGGTGAATTTATGGCTTCTACTGAATTTGCTGATAGTTACTAATAAACTGTATTGAATGAAAACAGTTCTGCCGTTGAGTATAGTTTTTAATTCGAAATTGAGCTTATAACAAAAATTAAAAATATGTCAGCGACAAGTTTAATCATTTTAGTCTAATTAATCAAATAGCGGAAATTGTACAAAAAAAATCCGAGGTAGAGTACAGAGGTATATATTTTTACATTTACCCTTCCCCTTTTGAATCTCGTAAAAGTTGATTTCGCAGACAACGCGTCCTCGCAGCAAATCGTTAACGGTGAAGTATTTTCTCGTCCCAGTAACTTCTTTCTATTAAATAATCAGTCCGGAAGGCATACTCGTCGCTATATTGCACGGAAAGGGATTTAGTGGCTGAACTTGATGAAAAAATAAAAAAGCGTAGCGAAAATGTTTGCGGGACTTAAATCTAGTTCCAATAATAAGATCCGGGACGCAGGATGAATAAAAGACGCAGGAAGGGAAGATTGAAACCATATAGGTGCGAAAGAAATATTCTACAATAAATTTTACACTTTTAAGTCTTATTTCAAATATTAGTATATACAAAAATATTCAGTAAACTTAGAATATCTTTTAGCATAATTCCGTTTAATTAAAAATTCCTTTATTAAAAATTTAAATTGCCTGATATACAATATATGTACATATCCCATAAAATCTCATGAAATCATTTACAATCTTTAAAGATATACCCAAAAAGCTTTGAAATCTGTTAAAATCCATCCAGAAAGCCCTGAAATCTGTTGTTAAAATTCTCTACAAATTCCTGGAAAACTCATTAATCTTTTTACATCCCTTACAATCCGTAAAAATCCCTTGAAATCTTATAATTTATTTTAAAATCCGTTGAAATCCGTTGAATCTGGTGAAATTCCTTTACATTTCTTAAATCCGTAGAAATCCCTAGAAATCCCTTGAAATTTCATTTGATTACATTTATTTCCTAAAGTTCTCTACAAATCCGTTGGAATCCCTTGTGATCTTTTAAATATCACTAATATCCTGTCTACCTATCCAAATTCTCGAGATTTTCTGAAATCCTACGAAATTCTTTGTAAACTCTTAAAAAATGTTACGTATCGTTATATTCCTTAGAATTTCTTTAAATATACCCGTAACACTTAAAAATCCTTTGAAATCCTTTGCAATTTATAAGATCCATTTAATCTTGTGAAATTCCTAGTAATTCCACAAAAATTGAATAAAATCCCATAAAACATCTTGAAGTCTATAATATCTTTCATAATTTCTTTAAAAAATAATGAAATCATTGAAACCAACTGAAAATCCTTAAAAATTTCAGAATCAGACAAAGCCCTTCAGAATTCCTTCAAATCTCTGAATTTTTTTTTTAATTCATTTAAATCCTCTAAAATACCCAGAAAGTTTTGAAATACCTTGCAATTATTGAAATGCGTTGACATTCACTGAGAAGTGTTAGAAACCCTTAAATTCTTCTGAAATACTCTGAAATCTCAAGAAAACTCTAATGTTTTAAAATTCTATAAAATCTTCTAGAGTCTTTTAATTTCTTTTGAAATCCTTTAAAAACCTCAAATATTGTAAAATATCTTGAAATCTTTAAAATTTCTGAAGCCTTATGAAATCATTTGAAATTCTTTAAAATTTTTTTAATCTTTTGAAGTTTTCTATAAGCAGGGTAGCCGTTGCAGTCGACGAAAAGACTGTTCGGTCATTTCTCGGCTGGCTAAAATTTTCCATGATAATTAAAATAAAAAAAAATGAACCCTTGAAGCTGATTTTTTTTCATTTAAAGTAATCAAAACTAAATTGCAAATTAAAGCACTCAAGTTGAACTCTTTTTTAAATTTTAAGCTTTTAAATTTGTAGCTTAAAACATTTTTTATTCCGAAATTTTGTATTCAAAAGCTAAATAATTAATACGTATAAACTGGAACAATTTAAAATTAAATGTCTTTAAACTGCAAAATTTTAAATTATAAGTTTAGAAACATTAAAATTTGTCTTTAAATTGAACACTTTTGACATTAGGGGTTAAATTATTTTTATTTTATGTTGTTTTAAATCAATAATGATTAAATTGTTATTTATAAATCAAAACTCAGCACTTTCACTTGCAATTTTCAAATTGCAACACTTTAATGATAACTTTAACAAAATTGCAAAAATGTAAGGATTCAAGGCTTTTTATTTCGAACAATTCAGTTTTTAATTGTTTTGCATTGAATATCTGATTTGTAATTGCCCATTTTAAATAAAGAGTCAAATGTTGCTAAATATTAAAAATTGTTCCTTTTTTACAAATCAAAAATTTTCGAATTCACTTGGTTGAAAATGAAATATTTGATACTGAAACAATATCTGAATGCGATTTGAAATTGAATAAAAGCGTTTGATTATCTATTCATTTTAGGTTATTTTAAAATGGAAAATAGTTGATAAAGTTTCAATCGTCCGTTTACATATGTTTAACTAATAAGGCTTTGGAATTGAAATAGATAATTTTTACCATAAAATCTTCAAATTATTTAATGTTGAACAGTTTTAGAATCGTCTTGTAAAATGAATATTGTTTAATTTCAAACGCTTTCAAGTCTAAATTATTTAGGTATTAAATACTGCAATTTAGGATTCTTTAAATTAAAAATGTAAGCTTGGAAATGAAGACCTAAAATAGAAAATTGATAATTTAAACCAAGTATCTCATCGTCATGAAATCCGGGATGACTGAACAATTTTATAATTAAAAAAGTTAACAATTTAAGTCAAAATTTAAAAAATGTTAAAATCAAACTTATTTTAAATCGCATTACATCATATTATATGAAATTTGTGATATTTGATGTGATGAGACATTTTTCTTAAAAACGTTGCAAAAATTCCCGGTAAAAAAATACACTATATTCTTTGAACTCCTATATGATATTGTTAAAATTCCTTAAATCTTGTGAAATCCCGTACATCTTGAAATGTTAAATATCTTCCAAACTTTTTTAGAAATGTTAAGATTTTCGAAACCCTCGGAGAACCCATAACATCCCATGAAATCCGTAGAAATTCCTAAAATCACTTAAAGGCTTTGAACTTATTTGATATCCTTTTTAAATCCCTTAAAAATGTTTAAATCTTGACATTTCTCGAAATCATTTAAAATATCCTAAAATCTTTCACATCTCTTGAAATCCATCGAATTTTTTAAATCCCTAAAGTCGTTGGATATTCTATAAAGATTATCTTGAAATTTGTAATATCTCTTGAAATTTCTTCAAAACTTTAAAATCTCTTGAAATCTTCAAAATTATGAAATCTTTTGAAATTTCGATTTTTGAGATTGCGGATATGTTATTTTAGCCAATCAGCGAAGAATTGTGAAAATATGTTTAAAGGCAAAGTGAAAAAATAGTTGCATCACGAGCAATTTGCGAAAATAGTAGCATTAGTGTCATTTGTTTCAAAAAAATTGTGAAATTATTGCATCATTTAAAAAAATGTGTCAAAAAGTATCAATAGTGTCGTTATTCCAAGGCCTGAAATTTTAATATTTATATATGAAATTCAAAATTTTTACTTTTCTTTAGGTAAATTATTTGTGTAATAAACTTTGGGTTCTTAAAATTGATAAAAATATCAATGTTGAATTTTCGATAAAAGGAAAAATAAGGTGCTTCAAAATTTTTTAATAATCTGAATAGAATAAAATACTTTTGAGTTTTTAAAATATTCAAAGAGTTGCATTTTCAACCAAATAGTTGAATTTTCAAGCCAAAAAGAGGAATGTTTTAGAATACAGTTGAATTATCAACCTGAAAAGGTAAATTTTCAAAAAAAAAAAAATAATTTTCAAGCAAGAAAGATGAATTTTCAACAAAATAGTTGAATTTTGAACCAAAAAAGGAGGCTATTTCATCAAACATTTAATCTAGAGTGCTTTCAGTTTGCTTTCAGTGTTTTAAAATTTTAACTAGATCCAATTTATTTACATATTTCTGAAACCAAATGTTTGTATTTGAAATACAATTCTAATTGGAAGCTTAATGAATGCTTGAATAGTGATAGGCATTTGTCAAAATCCTTTCGCGGAATCTACCACAAAATTCAATTTTTATAGATGCATAATTTTTGAAAGCTTAACGTATTTTCTTTCACATGGATCCATCAAAGCGTTTGGTCATTCAAATGAAGTTCAGGATTAAGGCAGAGGGAATCAAGAGAGCGATTGCTTCAGCTTCTATTGAAAACTGATCAAACGGAACAGTGGAGAAAAGTAAAAGGAGACGCTACCGAGGAAACTCCGAGTTCACTTACTTCAAGTGAAATTATCCTGATTGAACCAGCACTTCCTGGGAAATCTGGATCAAAGAAGCTCGGACTCGGGGCAGAGCAAAAGTTTGTAGGCAAGCGGTTTTTCCCAATCAAATCGATTGATCGAGTTTCTGTCAGTTGCTGTCTCGAAATGGAATGGAATTTGTCGTCGGAAAAGCGAACCAGAGAACTTGTGTAATCCGAGAAAGTTCGAGCATTAATCTACGATCCGTTTCAAGGCACTTGAAATCAAACGGCACGATTACTGGTGTGACCCCTGTCAAGCGACATTAATTCACGATGGAAACTATTCTAACTATTTGAATATAATTCATATCCTTCGATATACAGGGTGTTTTTTTTAACTTGAGACAACGAAATATCTCAAAAAATACGCATCCTACG
>CAKNWT010017648.1:0-10440 GCA_932066315.1 Andricus coriarius | reverse complement strand
TGAATAGCATTTGAAAAACAAAAAAAATATCCAAATACACTTATGGTGAAAAATCATTTTTTTCCATGTCTCATGTTTGGCCCTCATGGCGATCGTTCGCCAGCTGACGTAGCAATTACTTGCAATTTCAAATACCTCATGAAAATTGGAAAAAAGCGGTAAATTTTACTTTGGTCTTAGGCTCAGCCAATTAGAATTTCTATAAATTTGTACAAATTATAATTTTTGTTCTATTTGGATTTATTGAAATTTGAATAATTAAAAAATTGAATGCATTCAGTTTGCCGCTTCAAATGCTTCGAATTTTTTCAAATATGAAGTGATTTTCATAATTTAGAATTGCTGTCAAATTAGAATAATTGCTTTCGCATACTTTGCATTATAATTCCATTTATAACGTACCCAACGTTCAATTTGTAGATTATTGCTAACTTGGATATCTTTCCAGAAAAAATTATTACTTTAAATTTGATCTGGAACTTTAATCAGGATGTCGTCCAAATAATTAAAAAATTGCTTCGCTGGCATTTCATTAAATTTTAAATTTCTTTCAAACTTGACACTAAAAACGTTTACTAGTTGCAAATATCCAAATGTTGCAAAATCGAGATTTATTCTAGGTAATTTGCATCCTGAAATAAAGTATACATTTCTAGCAATTTGAATTTTTCTTTAGAAAAACAAGTTAATTTCAAAATATCACTTTCAAATTCGATTTTCATTGGATTGTTTAAAAATTTATTTTAAATTGGATTGACTGAGTGAGCAAAATCGGAAAAAGGAAAAGAAAATGAAGGGGAAAAATGTGCCAATAGTATACTTTTAGGGAACATGAATAAAAAAGATTAGAAAGGAATTTGTCTTTACAAAACAAAAAAATATAATTCAAAAAATTAGACGTTATAATAAAGATATTTTTCGAAAACTTGAAACTTACTTTAAGAGCTGTATTCTTGATTTATGTTTCGACTAAAGCCAGAGTAAAAGAAGCAGATTATTTTCATCGATATTTCAGATCAACTGCAGCGGTCTGAACAAGTCGAGGCCGAATAGAAGAATAATAGAATTCAAAAAGAATGAATGGAGAAATCTAGCGACTGTTATTAAAAAGTAATAAATTTCGAAATGTGGAGTTAAAGGCAATATGTGAAGGTTGTTGAACATCTGGCGGTGAATTTGTTAGCACAGAAGATGTTTCCTGGGCAGGATGTGCTATATAATAAGTTTCGAGTGCCCTTTGTTTCGAACTGTGTGGGCTGAGAAAATCTTGATTTGTCATAACGAACCACTTAACGATGCTTAATAACAGGATGCGGACGCTTTTTAAAGCCTCAGCCAGTGCCCTCCGATCCGCTCAGAAATCTCGAGTGATCTTGACGTGGATCTAGGTGTGGCATATACCTACATATACGCCTCGAGAGTTACGCAAAACCGTGTTCAGTGTTCACTACTCCACTCTTATTTGTTACCAGCCTTAATGTATCAAGGTGTTGAACATCCCATGACTATATACATTTCAAGATCCACTTAACAAGAAAATTATTTTTCCATTCATTAAAAAAACACCTGGTTTCACATATTAAACCAGGCTCTTTCTTTTGAAAAATTGATTGACTAAATGAATATTTTAAAAATTATTGAATTCAAATTGCATTTAGATAATATACGGGTTTGAATTTCTACCACTTCCGACTTTAAAACACGACTTGCAAACGAACTTTCTCTTGACCCACCCGCATCATCTTTACTTTATTCAAAAATTAGGCAATACGTGCGTCTACAAGGAAGGTTTTTCGTAAGGCCCAAAACGGCAACACTCAAAAATACAAGGCCCATGCATAAGTTCCCCTCCCCAGGGATAAGATATCCCAAACATTAATTTCTATACCAAGTCCTAAGCAGCAAGCCCCAAAACCATACAACTCAAAAATAAGGTTTCAAGTACTAAATCCCAAGATATGAGGTCAAAGAAAAAATTCGAAATTAAAAAAATTTTAGTAACATTCAATCCAAAAAGTGAAAGCCCAAAACAATATTTTGAAGAGAGAACGCGACTGGAATTTCTACTTTCGTGACTCGCACTTATTGCGAAGAATTTACATTCTACCAAGACGGGGAATAAAAAACGCAGTGATTACCAAGTTTCGGATTTATTCCTTATGTACAATGGAAAACTATACGAACATCGGTAAACATTTGTATTCTCTTTAAAATATACACGATACACGATACTTTACAAGACACGCTTTTATTTACAGTGTGTACATATAGTTACCTATTCACACATTTTACATCGCAGCTAGACAGATACTCATAATATTAACAAAAATTTGTACAAATATACACGCGTTTTCTAAAAATTCGTTAGCAAAAATAATAAATAATAATCCTTAAGCAGGTACGGTTTACGTTAAATATTTAATTTTGTAATACGGAATCACATACATAAATATATTACTCGCGTTCATAAAAAAGACAGTAGTCAAAAGCAAGATGCTTTTTTTTTAAAAAAAAGAAGACTCACGGCGTTACAGCGCCCTTTTCTTTAAGTCTAAACACAGTCTAAGCTCGTCTCTCGGATCTCGGATCACGATTTCTTCGATTTTCTCGAGATCACTAGGAGAAAGACATTGCGTCATTCATGTTGCTCCTTGCTCGTATAAAACAAAAAGACACCACCGCCTATCATAATAATTCGACCAGTAACGTCGCACTCGGGAATCGGAAAATTACCGATTTTACGCTCGCGCACATGCATCGGGTTGTTGACTGTCGGTGACGCAACGTAGAGCGTACACGCATTCTTGCCAGTGGCGCGTGTACCGGACGCAACTTTTCCATCCAGAATCGCCTGCGGCGCGGCGATTCGAATCCCGCTGGATCGCATCCAGCGAGGAAATCCTCGACTCCATCTCCCAGGGCTTTCGCTCTCTCACACACATACGCTCAACACAATCCACTCATCTGTACAGACATGCGCACACATTGGTCTTTTCGAACAGAACAGCATATCCGCGGACGCTAAATAAATCTATACCGGTTTTCGCTACAGCCTTATTAATAAATTACGCGCGTCCAAGGAGGTTTGGCTTTACCACGACTTTGCCTATCGGTCTCTTAGTTCATAGGCCGCCGAGTTTGTTGATTACTGAAACTGTGGAGAATGCGGCAGCGCCATTCGCCATTCGTTCTAACGAGCAAGTAAGTCGGAGGTAAGGATGAAAGTGGGGACAAGTCGCAGCGTACTCATTCCAATCCATTCCAATCTGTTCGAACGCGAGTCTTGGGCTGCCAGGAGTTTCTACTTCTCTATCTCTCTCTTTAAATATTCTTCTTCCCTCCTTTTCTCGCTGGTGGCTCGCCTACCTGCAGAATTTCTCGGGCCGACTCGACTCGGCATTCCTCTTGATTCCTCTTCTCGAGTTCTCGGTTTCTTCAGCAGCTCTTGACTCTTCAGCTCAGCGGCAGCCGCAACCAAGCACCGCCATGTCCTGATAGTTCTTTAAGACCACCTTGTTCTCCTCGTCCAAGTAGAGCATGGAAATGGAGCTGAGGGCTGTGGGGACGCAGCAGGCCTTGGGGACCATGCTGGGGTTTGTGGAGTAAACGAGATTCTGGACGATGGCGTGGTTCGTCGAGTTGAGATGATCGGCGAGAGGAAACGGACAATCGCCATGGCAATAGAAGGCGTCGTATCCGGGTGGAGCGACGATCCAGTCGTTCCAACCGACATCGACGAAATCGACGTACAGCGGATGTCTTCGGCAGTTGTCCCTGCTGTTTTTCGTTCGATTCTTGCCGCGGGCTGCTGCACGCTTGGCTCGCCGATCGAGAATCTGCTTGGCGGTGGCCATTTTGCCTCTGCCGTCGTCGGTGTAGGTGAAGAGCGTCGGCTGAGCAGTAGCCCAGGAGTCGGGAGACTCGTTGACGCTACGCCTTAGCCTCACGTGCTCAGCATGCTTGACTGTCTGGTCAGAGTGGGCACCCACCACCTCGACCAGCAGCCCGTGGTTCTCCTCGGCTCCTCTTTTACTCTGCAGCCATCTCTCCACAGCTGGCTGCACGTCTAGACTGACTGACGTGTTCTTGCGAGCGTCCACCACCTGACTGTCGATCAGCCTCAAGATGGGCTTGCTGCGTCCCTTGACCCCGGGTCGCATGATGTCGTGGACCAATATCCGCACTGCGTGACGACCTTCTCTACCGTCGTCTGGAAGAGATACCCTCGAGAGACTCAGCTGCGAGGCTTGAAGCTTTTCATGGGATGGCACCCCGCTTACGTCAAAGTGGAGTCGAAACCGGTGAGGGGTTTGGAACTTGTGGTCCAACTCACTGTCTGAAAGTAAAAATGGATATGGTTAATTTAATCTAAAGACGACAGAGAATTAGTACGAATGTGCAAAATTAATTAAGGTTCTGTTAGACTATTATCAATCTTAGATCTTAAGGTAGTTGTCGTGCCAAAAATAAGATCTCCGAAATAAATAGTTTTTCGACGATTGTTTCAAATTTGAAAGTAAATTTTTCTATAGCTGAAAAGGTTGAAACCATTTTTAAAAATAAAACATTTTTTAAACAAATGACTATGTACTAGAAATAATTTACTTATTTTCAAAAGTGGAAACAGTAGTTGTACGGAATGTTTCCCCGAAAAAATAAGCCATGATTGATTAAAATTCAACCATTTTTCAAAAATTAGTAAGTAATGACCTGATTGTTGGCATGACACCTACCTTGAATGAGTTTTACTGATTGGCAGAGTTTAATTTTTGTAGTACCAGCGGTACAACGAAAATTGTCACTGGGTTGGCGTTCACTTTTTGAAGTCAATTCAGTTTTTGAGGTCGACTCAAATTTTCAAAAAATTGCGTTTTCAATTTCCAGGTTTTTTTTAATTCAAGGTCAATTTTTTCAAATTCTACAGCCCAATTGCTAAATATTTACATTAATTATGAAGAATGATTATATCGGCATTAGGGTCTTATTAGTATATTTAATTACAAATTAAAACGTGCATTCCCTAAAAGTTAAAATTGGCAAACGTTTCGACCACGGATAGGGGTCCTCCTCAGTGCCAGATATTTAATTGAAAAATGAACTTAACCTTGAACGAACTGTAAGTTTTGTTTTTGTCAGAATTTTGCTTCTTTAATGAAGTGAACCTTTCAAAATCCCGTGTCCGTTCCGTGTTTTCAGGACCCTTTTCTAAATTCAAACCCTATTCAAGGTGCACATGAGTTCCGTTCCGCGGTGAATATGTCCATAGACAGACACTCGAATTCCGTCCAGCGATCCTAAGCTCCCTCCGTTCTTTTTCTGATCCTCTACCCCCACCCTGGAGGTAGAAGAAGACAGTAGAAGGAATGGAACGCAACTATTATATTGGCAAGTATAACTACTTACTCATTAAGCCATTAAGGGATTGAGAGACCCGGGGCGGAATTCGAGGGCTTTTCTCACCGCCGGACGCAACTTGTGTGCAGCTATTTTTTAATAAGATTGACCAATTCAGTAGCAATTCTCTAATTTTATTCAATAATTTTCAAGTACGAACACAGGAATCCCAGGGTTCCAATTTTTGAAAGCTCCAGAAAAATATAAATATATAAAGCAGAAATAAAATCAGCAAACTTATAGACCTTTTCAAAAAAAAAAAACTCAAGTCTATTCGATCGAAAAAGTATTTTTTTTTTTTTTAGAAATAGGGAACTGTTCCATAAAACTGAAATTTGTTAGGTTTTGAATGTATTCCAGGAATAACGAAACCATTTGGATATGCATTTTTACTTATAATTATTTAGTAAAGAACATTTAAATGGGTATTTATTTGATCTTAAATTTATTAAATAGTCAATAAATTGTTTTAAAAAATTAAAGAATTGATTAAACTATTATATCCCAAAATAGTGTAAGGGTGTTCAACAGGCTCACAAAATTGAAAGAATGAAAAAAATCAACTTTCTATGATGGAGTGACTTTCAAATAATTGCAAACTTTTTTAAAGCAAATAAAAAACTTTTAATTTTTAACTCGTTCAAATTATTGACATCTATAAGAATTTACTTAATCGATTTCGACGTTTTTTTTTTGCAAAATGCACTGATAGTTTGAATACTAAAATTCTAAAAAAAAAAAATTATTTTATATTATTATTGCCATAATTAAATAAATTTAAAACTATAATTCCTCTACTTTTCTGCTCCATCCGTAGCAGAACATGATTTCTCTAAGTTAATTGATTCAAATAAGAATTCCGTTTCTAAGAGTCCAGGTGGTGAATAAACTTGAGCATCCGTTTACTTTTCTCTTCTTTTTTTTAATTTTGATGAATTATTGGCCTGTTACTACTATTTACATAAGATCTTTAGGGAATAAAGGTGTATTCAGAGTCGGCTTTAGGGGCGGGCAAAAAAGGCGACCGCCCGGGGTGCCGCCAAACCTCTTCTTTTTCCACGCGACCGCAATTGAAACTTTCGGAAACATATCTCTTCCATCTCTAACTTCTAATAGGTAACAAAAAGGATCTTTAAATTAGATATATTTATAGATATCAGTCGATGAAAGAAAAAAGTCAATGGACATGCGGAACAATAAATATCTCCCTTCTTTATAAGAACAAAAAAATAACCATTTTTCGGTTTAATAATTCATTTGAAAGCAATGTGGTCTATAGTTATTTTGATTAAGTTATTTATTCCCACCCTTGCTTCGATCGGATTTCAAAGTCGATTAATATTAATTCCCAAAATTTTCATTAATACAATGATATCAGAATAAAATACAGTTATTCTAGCGATTGGTATTACTTTTAAAAAACATGAAATATTTATTTAAGAACATAAAGATTATTTTACAGGCATGCTGGAATAGCTTTATAATCTTCGTCATTCTTAAAAGGGTCTATATATCGCGATAAAACTTTATAACGTGAAACATCAAAGTCAATCACCCGAATAAAATGAAGGCGGTTTAATGGGCTTAATCCTTTTAAGAAATTTCAATAAAAATTCGAATCTCTTTATAAAGGATAGATTTCAAAGCCTCCGCGTTTTTAATGATGAGAGGATTCCACCATTTATATTAAGGATCGAATTACATGAATACCTGAACGTGATAGATACAAGCAAAAAGAATCGATATTAAACCCAAAGTCTAATTAAAAGAATAATTAAAATTAGAAACCAATTAATATAATGACTCTATAAAATATTTCTTAATTTAAATTTAACAGATGATTTTCCCAGAAAGTTTTTGTTTTTAAACTGAAACTGGTTGTTTATTACAGCAGTTAATTGTATATCTCTAGAATTGGAAAAAGACTTCCAGATCCAAGAGGTGCACAACTATGCAAATAATCAGGTAGTAAATTAACTCTAAACTGAGAAATTGCAGAACCTATTTTCTATTCAATCGGAAGGTCGAGTACCTTAGTTCTGAAACCTGTTCTCTACCTGCCGTCTCCATTGTCGATGAATAATTTCGCGCCAAACTGTCTGCCAGAAACGCAATACAATACTATTGTTATTAAATTCAAGCAAAATGGGGTTGAACCTCAAAAGTCAAAACCAACAAGAGTTTACGTCTACAATAAATTAAGTGGGCCAGTCATTTCCTGAGGGAACAATACAACCAGAAATAAGTTTCAAGCGAGACCAGTCAATCATAAATAGATTTTGAAAAATTTTCAGAAATAAGGACGTCAATAGTTGGATGTGACCAGGATAGTTAATATTAGCAGGTGGTAAAAGTAGTAGGTACTAAATTAGCCAAGTCCAGCAACAATGACTCAGAGGGTGGTCCTGAAGAAGTTCTCCAAAGATAATTTATCTGCATCAGATAATGGATCTTCGTTACTGCACAACTTAGCTTCGAATTATGAGCCTCTTAACATATCGGAAAGTTTCCAGTCGAGCTTTCATAAAACACGCACGTATTCTCGTTTTAAGATAAAGAGAGGTGAAATGAGTTTCAGAGGGTTGCTTCAATTTAAGACTTACTATCGGCGAGAAAATTCGAGTCCTCTGACTTTGACGTTGAAAAAGTATGTGAAGAAAAAATGCTAGCTCAATGAATGACGGATCAGTTTAAAGGTGGGAATGTTCTACGTTAATGAGCCAAAAAAGAATATCCCGAATTTTTTTTTTGCTTATAGACCTGAAAAACTGCTAAAAAGTAAGGAAATTTGACTGCTTTTAGGAACAGTGAACTTTGGAGCATAGTGTTTTATTGAAGAAATAATCTGAAAAATCTGAAAACATTCGTGGTGGTACTTTAAACATTTCTCAACAGATTGCCGTTGAAAAATTTGCAAAATATTAAAAATTGTTCGTTTTTTGTACATATATATGCAACTGAACTATCTTCAGTCCTCATGAATTTAATGAAGTGCTTGAAATTGGAGATAGTTAGTTGAACTATCCGTAATTATTTACAATTTGAAGGAAGTATGTGCTTCTTATTGTCTTTGTGTAAATGGCAATAATGCAAGTCAGTTTTTTATATTGGAAAGCAAGTGTGAAAAACCAGCGGGGTGCCTTTTTTCATGGGATCATCCTATAGCTTATCATTATTTTCCCTCAAGATTACTGCTCCGGATGTTCCTACATCTTTCTTTGAAGTTTGAATCAGAATCAGATCTCACAATCCGAGTGCAGAACAAAATTAGGGGAAATAGGCAAACTCTAATTTAAATTATTATCAATGATAATGGGTACACAATGTAGCTGCCCAAATCTACGACTTCCCTCTTTGCATTCTTTTAAACTAGATTCTTTCTTGTGAAGCTAAAGGCTTGTAATCATTTTTTTAGAAAATAATTTTTGTGGTGAAAAATATACACCTTTGTCAAACACATTCCAATTCCAATTTGTACAAATTTGAAATATATTTGCTATTACTGTTTCTTAAATATTCTTAACTAACAGATTGCTACAAAAAATAAAATAATTTATTCTTCAGTTATTTATTCAATGATTTATACCTTTACCTACACGGAAATTTGTAATGTAGATAAATATTTACATTAAGTTCAAATACAATCCGTCTTAATAACCAACACTTCCTCATAGATTTTAATGGTAAAGTTATATAAATATAGCAATGTGGGTAAACGGATTCGAATCCCAGCGGACCACGCCGATACCCTCTTTCCTTATAATGAAGGAAAGCTAAAATTTCAAAAATTCGTATAATAGAATTTATACATGAGAGAAAATAGAAGACAAATTTTCACGTAAATGTATATTAGAGAGAGAAAAAAATAAACAAAACTGGGAGACTTACGCAATAATTTTTTTTTTAATTCAGTCAAGGCGGCTAAAAAAAATTTCCATAATTTATATATTTCCAAATCGGAATCAGAGATTTGTATACAACTTTAATTGAGCAATTTTCAGCATAATTTGCCTATAAAAATTAGGGTTACATCTTAAAAGACCATTCTTCTATTCTTTAATGTAAACACGAACCTATGTCTAAAACAGTGTAGATTGAACGGATATAATAAATTTAATGAAGCGATACTAGTGGCACGGAAAAAAACTTAATTTTCAAAAGAATGAATAATCTTCATTTTAGTTCCTAGTTCTCGAGCGTGGGAAGGTCAACTTTTGAGAAAGACTGGCGCAACCAAACATTAAATTAAAGCGTCTCCTAAATGTCATTGGCAAATTACGTTTAGTTAACTACTAAACAGCAGAGCCTGAATGAATCAAAGGAAGTAAATTGTCCATAGCAAAGATCAGACGAATTTTTAGCGATTTCTTCCTCGCATCTTTCTTAGCAGTTTACATTTTAATGAAGAGTTTTGATGGGACTTTGAATTTCTCGAACGACAATTTTGCCAATACTTCTGATAAAATCGCTGTATATTCTTGTAATCTTGTAATCTTGTACGCGACAAACGATTCTGAAATTGCATTATGAAAAATAAGTTCTGTATGCATTTCTGATCTCGTGAGCTCGTGAGTAGAAATTAAATCAGTATAGATTAGTAATTAGTTGACTCGACTTAGACGGAACTATAAATAGCGTACAAAGAACGAAAGTAAACATTATTAAATGAGAGCAAACTAGCGCACAAAATTGTCGCTGAGTGGTCTGTAATGTCATGCACTGATGCACAACCTCACTCACTATAAACTGGCTGTCCGAGTTACCTTGAAGGTTAACTATCAGTGAACTGCTATAAAACTAAACGAACCTTCTCTCCACGATCTTTATGTAAATTGTAAAACACGTATCTGAAATACAAAATATTGTTCGTGCCGAGCATTTATTCGCTTTAACGACGAATTTTCTGGAAAACAAGGCAGTTAAAACAAGTCTGAACAACACCAAAGATTAAAAACTTTCCTCAATCTTTGAAAAAATCACAGTAAAAAAGAATACTTAAAAATGTTACACCTTACATTCAGAAAAATAAAATGAACTTAAAATCTG
>CAKNWT010017622.1:0-10454 GCA_932066315.1 Andricus coriarius | reverse complement strand
AAAATTCAACTAATTGGTTGAAGGTTCAAATACTTTGTTAAAAATCAATTTTTCGTTCGAAAAAATTCATCTCTTTGGTTGGAAATTTAACTTTTTTGTTGGAAAAATCATTTCATTTTTGGCTAGCAACAAAATTTTTTAAGGAAATTTTTAATATTTCCTTTTTGATGGAAAGTCTATCTTTTGTAGTTGAAAATTCAACTATTTGGTTCAAAATTCAGGTATTTTGTTAGAAAGTCGTCTTTTTTGGTGAAAACTTCTTGCTCGAAAATTCATCTCTTTGAGTTAAAAATTAAACTATTTTGTAGAAAATTAAACTTTTTTGTTGAAAATTCATACTATTGGTTGAAAATTCAATTTTTTTGAAGAGAATTTGTCTTTTTGGCTTCAAAATTCAACAATTCGATGGAAAATTCATGTATTTCGTGGAAACTTTGTTTTATTTTTTATTGGGTCAGGATAAATTTTTTTCTGAAAATTCAACTATTCCATTTTTAGATCAAAATTTCTTCTTCATAAGTTGAAAATTCAACTATTTCGTAGAAATATTTTGTTAAAAATTCATGTTTTTTAGTTGAATTGAACTTCATGAAACTTCCTTTTTTTTGTGTCGAAAATAAAATTTTTTTACTGAAAATTTAACGTTTCCATTTTTGGTTGACAAATTTTTTTTTTTTAAATTGACCTATTTCAATTGAAAATTCGACTATTTGTATGAAAATTCATCTTTTTTCATTAAAAATTAACTATATTGTTAAAAATTGAATTTTTTTCTAAAGCATGGAACTTTTTAGTTTAAAAACTCAAATCTTTTGTTGAAAATTCGTCCTTGTGGGTAAAAATTAATCTTCTTTGTTGAATAATTCTCTACTTGGTTGAGGACACAACCATTTTGCAAAAAACGTCGTTTTTTTCATTAAATGCGATTGGTTTAAAATTTTGTTTTTTTTTGTTGGAAATTAATTTGTTTAAGTGAAAATTTAACTATTGCATTTTTGGATGAAAATGTATTCTTTTTTACTTGAAGAATAAACTTTTTGGTCGAAAATTAATATATTTGGTTAAATTCGTCTCTTAGTAGAAAATTAATCTCCTTGGTTGAAAACTCATCTTTATAGGTTACAAATTTTCGACTTTCACTTTTGGATTCAATTTATGGGAGCAGGACATTTACTTTATCAACTTAGATACAGAAATTCTTCAAACAAATTTTTAATTTCACAATTTTCTTTTTTAAATTATTACATTAGATTCTGAACTATGGTAACTATGAAAATTGATATTTCCTAAAATTAACCTTTATCTTTTTACTGATTGTGCAATTGTTTTTGTTGCAAATTTGTATTTTTTCTATATTTTAAACTCTTTAGTCTTCTAACTTATTCTTATACTATTAATACTATAAAAAAATTTTACTCAAAAAGAATGTGTAAGTTTTTCAATCTTATCTGACTATTATAACATTGTTATTTTCAAATAGTTTTGTAATGTTTAATTATGACCTTGTAATAGATTTTCCTGATTAGTAGAATTGTATCTTCTCGAAGCGTTTTGTGATTTTGTAATAAATTTTCCGAAAGTGTGCAACAACGTTAATGTTTTTTTCTTTTCAATATAATAATGAGGTCAGGCATATAATATTGTCGTGGTATCAATATGATTTGGTTTAAACGCTTTTTTATTCATCTATATATTTATTTTTCTTTGTTTCCTTTTTGTTTCTCATCACCTTACCATCTAATGATATTCAACATTTGTAGAGTGAGTGTTTTATATGAATAACCTAAAAATAGTTCATGATGAGGAAAACGGTACTTGGTACTGAAAATAAGATGCTATTGGTACCATTGCTATTTCTAAAATCTAAATGATACCACCATATCTTTATTAATGACAACATGACTGACAGACTATCGACATTAGATGGTATCAGATGATCCCAGTCCTAATCCTAAAGGATCGTATCAAAGCTCACCTATATCATTAACATAATACTTGTTTTCACTTCCGCTATACACTTTTCACCATCCCTGAAACCTTCATTCTTAACAGTCAATATCATCAATAAAAATCGACAACATCCAAAATTAGCCTTAACCAACATCATTACCAAAAATTCCTTTCTGTCGATGATTGGTATATTAATAAACCCAGCAACTGATTTGAAGAAGAGCATAAAGAGGACCTGGTCCAGCCTTGGAAACCTTGTTGGCGATGATTCTCACGATGCCCAGGCTCGTAAGTGGTCTCGATTAAGGTCCTAATGACACGATCGCGTGTTTCACAAACGTAGTCCAGCACTGACACACATGTAGTTTGAACCCGTAGGAGCAGGATCGAGGCGGAGCGAGTGAGTGGACAAAATAGGAATAAGAGGAAGGACGCCCACCGGGGGTACCAGTAGGCCTATCAGCGTCGTCGCCGATGGGAAAAAACTCGGCTGTTAACAAGATGGTGCTCACTCAGCACTTCGAGGTGGCTTCGCCGGTGCCTCTTCGTGACGCGACCAAGCGGCGCCTGCCGTATATATCCCACCCTTTCAACATGGCCGCCTTAATCTCCTTCTCTCGACCTCACCACTTCTAAAGAACTTCAGGTGACACCCTTTCCTTCTGAGTTTTCAGGTTACTGTGTGTAACCTGCTCGCAAACATCCAGCCATGAACACTTTGTCCGGACATTATCGGCTACATGCCGCGTATAGATAGTCCTTACAAACAGCTTCCGTGCTGACTACGGTTCTTAGCGCGATACCAGTGAGCACATAAAATGCGATAATAACCTGGGCAGCCAGGACTTGAAACCATCTAGACTTCTTGGCTGTATTATCCGAACGTGGGTACAGATGGGTCCTTCGGAAGAACCGCGGGCGCTGATAATCCAATCTGTACGACCTGGGTGAGCAGGATTAGCAACTGCCGAGGACGCACTCGAGCGTGGGTATCTCCTTTTAACTTGAGAGGAATCCTCCGGGGTGTTGACACTCTGTTATTGTTTTTTGGGTTTAGATTTATAGCTGGGCTTGTAAGCATTGCAATCAAAGGGATTAGTCTTCTGGGGTAGGTGATAATGATTGGAAGTAATCTTTGATGGGATCAGATGGGTTTGGGTAAAACTGTCAAGTTTATGAATTGGTCTGAGATGATTTTAAGAAAACTTGGTGGAAATGATACCTTAGAATTTGAGGAATGGATTTGTCTTTGTTTTAGGTGATGATTAGGAGTGTCAGTGTTATAGATATTTTTAGAAATTGCAAACATGATTCTGTTCCAAGTGCTGATGAAATTTCAATTCAATTCACATACTTGATTCTTCAGTTATAGAAGTGGTTGGAAAATCTGTTGGAAATTTAAGTTGATATAACTGTACGTCTTTGTGATATAAATCCTATGAACACTTGCTAAGAAAAGTCCCGATAAAACAGGACGTTTTATCGGATGGCTACAATTGAAGTTCTTGATATGTATACTATGCTCTTGGCATACAGGATTGCGAAAAAGAATAATATTTGATATATTGTATTTTTCTTTTTTGATTTAACTGGCTAAACAATAAAAATATTAGGAAATTCGGGTTTTCAGACACCTATTCTGGAAGCTTTTCTTTTAGCCTGTTTTTCTTCGGGGATGGCTTAAATTAAAGCCCTTGGAATTTAGAATCGCGATAATGAATGAAAATCGCTAAATAAATCTGAAACAGAAAAAAGTTAATCATAAAAATTACGCTCAAATCCTGTAGCCTACGTAATCCTTCCTTGAGGGGCTTGCTGACCCTTTTGGCTTGATAGTGCCAAACAGTGGCGAAGAGAATAGGATAAAAAGTAATCAGATGAAATAAAAAGGAATGAAAATGACTAGAATTTGTGGAAAGATTAATAAGATAAAAATAGATATAATCAAGTAAAATGTACATAGGGTTAAACTTAGCCATGAAACTAATAGAAGATGAGAGTAAATGTAGCGTTCAAGAAGGGCAGAGACAAAATGTTCGTAGTTCAGTGGACTGGATTTCTGTGCAAGATATGAATATGACTTTAAAGAAGAGCTTGAGGATCCTATATGTATACACTGCATTCTCTTTTTTACTGGGAAGCTTATTTTCATTGGGGTCCAGAGACCGAGATGCGAGACACCATCATGTAAATTGCTTCATACTGAGAAGACTGGTTCGCGAATACGAGAAGGAGGTCCTTTAAACTTTGTAAGGTGGAAGTAGAAAGGATGAGAGCCCTCTGTTTTACGACCGCGATATGACCGCGCTCCAGACTTTATATTACTTTGCGCCTTTCGGCTCAAACTCGACTCGATCAATGCGGATATTCGAGGATTTTTAACTCCACTCACTTTTAATGGACTTTTATCCTCTTGGTCGATGTCCATCTTCACTCCTCTACTTTATCCTCAAATCTTTTTTTTTTTACATTGTATACGATTCCCAACAGTCAATATAATCTCTGCATAAATAATTAACGAATTCTAAAAATCGACAACATCCACAATCAGCTTCAACAAAGATCTTGGGACAAATAACTAGCCCTAGACGAGTGGTGTCAAGGTGGATCAGTCAAGAGATAATTTGAGTTGAAAGTTTGAAAAATTGAATAAAAGTCACTATTTTTTGATAAAATGATCAATAGTGTTTGATATTCGGTTTTATAAACTTTCAAATAGATGTCTTAGTTTGTGTGGACAGGGGTTGGTGCAAACAAATCTTTGGGAATGTGTTTCAATGACAGGGACCTTTCTCTTGAATGTAATAATATGGAAATGAAAAGTGACTTTATGTATTTTATTTCACAATTCGGAACAGCGAAATTGTGAAAAAATCACAAGTCTCACTTCACGGAAAAAGAATGAATATTGAATGAAGAAAATATCTTTATGAATATGGATGATACAATATTTTCTTGATCTAAGAAAATATATTTCTTGTCTCAAGAAAATGTATTAGATTGAAGTATTCGTACCGATATTTTCTTGATTCAATGCTAATTTTTTACCGTGTTGGAATATGGAACTTTCTCATAGAATTTTAAATTGCGGCATGGGTAGAATTTTATAGTAAAGAAATATAATTTTGAATTCGGGAAAGGGAATTTCTGTGAAGAATTATCATTTTTAATTTAGATTAGAAGATTTTAGTACATAAATATAATTTTGAGTTTGAAACAGCAAATCCAGTAATGATATGTAATTTTGACAATTAGGACAGGGAATTTCTGTAAAGAATTATAATCTTGACTTTTGAGCGTAGGGAATTTCCTGAAGAATTATAATAATTTTGACTTGAGGACAGGCAATTTACACAAAGAATTAGAATTTTCATTTTGGGACAGGGGATTTTCCAAAAGAATTATAATTTTAAGATTTCGTTTATAATTATAATTTTTACTTTAGGACAGGGAGTTTCCGTGAAGAATTATAATTTGGCTTGGAACAGGGAATTTTTGACATGTAACTGGGATTTCAGTAAAGAATTATAATTTCGATTTTGAGACAAGGAATTTTCGAAAAGATTTATAATTCTGAGTTGGAAGCGAGAATGAATAAAATGAATATTTCAGAAAATCACGTAAATAATTACAATTTTCCTGAATTGGAACAAGGAATTTCCGTGACAAATTATAATTTTTACTTTGGGATAGGAAATGTTAGTAAAGAATCATAATTTTTAGTTTGGGATAGAGAATTTCAGTACATACAAATATTTCTTAAAAGAAATATAATTCTGAGTTTGGATGGGAAATTGATAAATGAATTCGTGAAGAATTATAATATTGCTTTCGAACTGGTAATTTTTTATACAGAACGGGAAATTTTTGAAAATAATTTGATTCTGACTTATAAAAAGGAAATTTAAAAAAAAATCCCCCGTTCCAAGTCAGGATTCGTCAGGTTTGAATGATATGTTATTGAATGATAATGAGTTCTGATTCAGAATTGGTTTAAACCTAAAAATTATTATTTTTTTTATTGCAAATAAGAATTTTCCAGAATTTCAAACTCTCCTCTTCCAAAATTTAAAAAACAGGGAGTGAAGGAACATAATTCTGACTTGGAAGCGGAAATTTCCGTAAAGAATTATAATTTTGAATTCCGTTCAGGTAATTTTCTTATTTACTTATTCCTGTGGCCGAAAATTATCTGATGTTCCAACTCAGAATTATAATTCTTTCCAAAAATTTCCTGTTCCAAATCCGAAATCTTTAAAATCATTCAAATATGTTGAACTCTTTTAAACTGACCAGGAAAAATGAAAAGACACCCCGATTGATCATTATTGACAAATAATAATTCAGGTTGAAGTTTTAAGTAGAAAAAGTGATAAAAGTGGGACAATTTGTTTCGTCCGAAATACCTCCTTACTTATTTGGTTCCCCTTTTTCAAAAAACAACAAGAGTCAGCAAACTAAAAGCCTCGTCTGCAAAACCTTGAGTTCTTCGATCTTCTTATCCATAAGATTCTATCCCCATGTTTTACGACTTTAATCAAAAAATCTAAGCCTCGAGCATGTTTCCAACTGGATGATCGACATGCACATCAACGTCGGCGATCGTCTTTGAGCCTCGGCTTACTTGAGACAAGAGCTGGCGCTAAAGAAACGAAGACGATTTATTCTGGAGGTCGTCGGGAACTTATAAAATGTAAACGAAAATCTGTAACGCAAACGTAGTCGTTGAGGCGTGTACGGGAAACAAGTCCCACCTAAAAGGGCGCCTATATCCTTCTGTATTTGGCGGTTGATCTGGGACGGGGTGGCGATCGGATTTAAAGGGGGCCGCTGATCGACCAACAAGTGGTGGCGGCTGCTTCAAAGAGCCAACACTTCTTCTCTCCTTTTCTTTCCCACAAACACACTCTTTTCTTTCCTCTCTTCCCAGCAGTGACAATCGCTCGTATCCTCTCCTAAAATGCTTCGGGCATCTAGGCAACTCTTCTCCCATTAGATTAGGTGCCGCGGAACCAGAAGAGAGAAAAAAAATCGTTGAAGAAATGTGCGAGGGAAGAAGAAGAAGAGAGAGAGAGAATAGGATAGTGAGGAAGATGAAAGAGGATAAAAGAGGATAAAAGAAGATAAAGAAAGAGTAAAGAAGAGGGAGAGGAAAGAAGGGGAGAGAAAAAAGCAACTGGATCCAGCAACACGACAACTCGGCTTAATGATGTGCCGCGCTAGCGATCCGGTGTCCACCTTCGGATGCAACCTTCGAGATTTCAGAGCCTCAGCCTCCTTTACCTCGAAACGCTTTTTACCTATCCGCATTAATCGATGGTCCACGTTCCTCGTACAGAGAGAAGGCCTTGTCACTCGCTACCGGAACGCTCTAAAGCTTAAAGCGCTGACACGAGGAAAGCCATCCTGAACTATGGAAGCAATGATCGTTATCGAGACGTTTTACAATTTATTAGAACTCTGGGGAACTCCAGAAGAACACGACAATGCGATTTACACCGGTCCTTACTGGATTTCCTGCCACGAAACTATTGCCAATATCGCATGGAAATCTGAGAGTCTATTTTACTTTCTCTACTTTGTCAGGAGAAAAACTGATATATTGGGCAGTCGGTGATTTACTGGAGATATATGAGACCAATTCTGGATGGTATTATATATTAAGAAAAAAAGCGGAAGGATTAAACAGGTGTTAGCCACTTAATAATATACGATGTGAAATCTGTCAATCTGGGTTGAAAGTGTTATATAATAATACAAACATAAAACAATGCAATAGAATATAGTTAAGGACTATCAAGAATTCTTTTAAGATCAAATTGAAATCTACTTTCATATGAACTATATTATGCACCATTTTATGCATCAAAATTAGATTTTCAACTACCGTCTTTCCGGCTCACTAGAGAAAAATACATAACAAAAGAAAAAAAGAGGGTGAAGAAGGAAAGAGACAACCAAAACTAGCCTTTCCTCATTCTTTCTCCGTCTTTTTTATACTACTAGGGACCAACATCTTCGAAGCCAATTATGTGTTCCTCATACCGGATTAATTTTTAGAAAACTATCCGTATGAAAAATAGAAACTAATAATAATTAAATTTCACACATTACCTAAAAATGAAAAATTAGTCAACGTAGGCCTACAAAAATGGGTTTCTCAGCCTATTAAAATGTTACTTTACATGTGCAAATCTTTCCTCTCCCACTATCACTCCCCCCTCCCTCCTCTTCTCTATCCTATACTGTCCCATCAGATTTTATTCCATCTGATCCTATCCGAACATATCTTATCCTCCTCTCCCCTCCAATCGTCCCACGTACTTTCTCTAAACCTTCATTCCTTAAACGCCCCTCCCCATCACTTACCTTACCTTCCCATGTTCCTCCCTCCCTCAATTCCCCTTACTTCCCCCCATATACCAACCTCCATAATCCCACCCATCTATCACCCATCGTCTTACTTCCCCCACTTTCCCTTACTCACGTACCCTTTTCTACTTTCCTTTTCTTCGCTTCCCTTACTTCAACTTTTCTCCCACGCTATCATTTTCCCTACATCTCTTCCTCTCACTTCCTCTCCATCCGTTCCCCAAATTTCCCTTCCTCTCACTACCCTTACTTTCTCTCCCCTCACTTTGTCGACTTCCCCTCCCCTTCCTTCACTTTCCCTTACTTCCAAATTAATATTAACCACTGAATAAAATACGATGTACAATCTGACGACTTAGGTTAAAAAAGTTATATAATAATAACAAAATAAAAAAGAGGGATAAAGAGGAAAGAGTCACCCAAAACTAATCTCGTACTCTTTCCTTAATCTTTCTCCGTCTTCTTTATACTAATAGGGACCAACATGTTTCAAAGCCAATTTAGAAATAATAATCAGGGATTATTCATAGGACAACTATCGATATCAATAATAGAAAATTATAATAATTAAAATTCAGCAATTACCTGACAATAAAAATCTAGTCAAAGCAGGCGACGTGATCTACAAAATAGGATTTTGTAGCCTATTGAAACTCATCCCGTGATCCCCCTTCCCACACATCATCCCATAATGCCATTCTTTCCACGTCCCTCACCATCACTTCCCGTACTGTCCCTCCAATTTTGCCCTCCCTATCACATACCTCTACTGCCACTCATTTACTTCCCCTCATCATCTATTTCCCCTCCCAAACAAACCTTTATAACCCGGCTTGATACTCTCTGCATCCCCTCATCACTCATCTTACTGCTCCTAATTCCTACGCCCCTTACCTACTTCTCCAACCTATTTACGTTCACCTCACTTCTTCTCATCCCCTTTAGATCACTTTCCCTGATATGCGTCTCTCTTCCTAACTTCCGCTATGTGCCATCATCTACCCCCACAAACCTACTCCCCCTTCCCTAACTACCCTTACTTCTCCTACTTCTTCACAAGCACTTTACCACATTTCCTCTACCACCACTTCCCTCATTCCTCTCCCCTGGCTTCTCTTACTTCTCTTACTTTCCCTACTCCCCCTACTTTCTCCTACTTCCCCTCACTACATCTTTACTTCTCCTGGTCACTCCAAACTTCTCCTACTTTACTTACTCTCCCCTTGCTTCCCTACTTTCCTACTTTCCTTGTATATCATCTCTCTTTAATGTTTAATATTCCAATTTTTACTGTGTACCCGTGCATGGTAATCTATTACGACTAAACTTAAGATATATTTTTTAAAATTATTAGTAGTTTTCATCAAACTTCTCTTTGTTTCTTTTGTTTTTAAAATCAAAACATATTTTGTTATTAATATCAAAAATCTTTTCAGGAAAAACCTCATGAATTTTGTAAATAATCAAAAATTCTTTCTGAATCATAGCCAATCTTAATTTTTCAGTAATTGAAAAAAGTCCCTAATATTTTGTACCAGTCCGCTAATCACATCCATTCCCTTTCCCAAATTTTTATTAATTTCGCTGAAATCCATAATTATAGGATATATCAATCTTTGCTGTCTATAATAAACTACTAGTTTTGAATTTTTAAACATATTAATAATGATGGTGTTTAATTATTTTGAAGTAATATTTTTGATTAAATATTCGTTATATTTAAGAAAAAATATTAATATAAATATAGTCACATTATTATCAGAAGAGATACATTAGAGAGTATCAAGTAGAATAGACAAATAAAAGAGGAATTGATGCGCCTCTATTATGAAAGCGCAAAGTTTGAAAAATTATTATAACTAAATTTGTTTCTATTATTTTAATAATTATTATTTTAATTTAATATAAATATTTATCATCACTAATGGAATTAAGTATCAGGAAAAAATAATAATATTAATAATATTGAAGCTATGCTTCTTTAAGGACGATAGGCCGAGGACGGTAGGCCGAGGGGATCGAACTGAAAAATCATGTAACACAACGTAACGCAACGAAAGTGAGTCACCCTTATGGAGACTATACATAGTCTCCATGGTCATCTCATGACTCTCTCTCTCTCGCTCTCTCTC
>CAKNWT010017600.1:0-12102 GCA_932066315.1 Andricus coriarius | reverse complement strand
AGTATATGATAACTGTTTTTTTTCATCCTTGACTTTGACCAGGATTGTGTGCTTCAGAATGTGCCATAATCAAAATACTAGTTTTTTATCACAAAAAGAAGTTTTCATTTACCCCAAAATGCGTTCTCTGTATCTAAAGACAACTAGAACGGGTTCGGGACGTTTCAGTTTTTCCCCACCTAGGTGGGTGCATTTTAGAATGCCCGCACCTAGTTCGGTGCACTTAAAAGCGCTCTCACCTAGTTCGGGGCATTTACAAATGCCCACTCCTAGGTACGTGCGGTTTAAACTTTAAATGCCCATTGGGCGTTTTCGGGTTCGGAGTCTAACATATATATGCTTGAGGGAAGCATTTGTTTCTTTTCAAGAACCTCTACAGTGTTGGATAGTTATGAGTCCTCTTGGTTTAGTAAACATTACAATACCGAAGTGAGCGATCGGAAGAGCTGCCAGACGCGGCCATTGCCCAAACGCAGTAGAAGATTCGAATTTTTTTAAATAAAAGCTTATCACCAGAAGACGTATTTGCTCAAGCGGTAAGATGTGCTTTTCAGCCAGGTTGACTGATAGGAAGGTTGCGAGTTTAAATCTCGCCTCCTAAATTTTTTACAAGAGTTTTTAAATTGCTTTTTATTTATTTAAAATGACGAAATTTCGGGTACCCGGGTACCCGTAAGATTTTCGGATAGGCCCGGTATTCAAAAATAAGTAACAGAATTTTGAGTAACATGTGAAATTAAATAGAAATTTCTTTTTCCTAAATCGTTTTCAAATTTTAACGTCTAATTTTTTATTTTAATTTTTTATTTGTTTTCTTCAGAAAATTGTAGTACGTAATAATGTCCAGTCATTGAGATTGCAAAATTAAATATCCTGCATATAATAGAAGATGATCCAAATAGAATTTGTTTATTATTGTGATGCATAACAAGTAAAAATGCCCAAAATATATAGTTGAATCTGGCCACATTATGCGGAAGATGATATAAATGGTGTATTTGTTAGGTGCTCTGTCCCACTTTTAACCCAGTTCATTGTAACTTTTGCTGTACAAATTTTCTCCATATTAATTTTAAAAAAAATTTAATTTACTAGCTTGTATAAATTATACGAGATAACTATTTAAATATTCAACTTAGAAGATTTTTTTAACGCTGTGTATTCTCTTCCGCCATATTTTTCTCTTCCGGAAAGAGGAGTACCTAGAATTCTTTAGAATCCCGCTAACAAAGAAATTACGTTGACGATCAAATATGCCGGAAGAAAAAATTAAAATCCGGTAAGATATGTCGGAAGAGCAAATTAAGATCTGGAATATTTTGCCAGAAGGCTATACTCGACCTTTTTTAATTTTTTCGTAATTTCTGAATGCCCCATGCATTCCATTGGAATTCCCCAAAGTTTATTCAATTCAGTCACAATATAAACGAGTTTATCAAAAATACTTGCAAAATACGTTTAAAAACATATATTCACAAAAAATATTTGTTGTACGCATCATCGAATTTCGGCGAACGTAGCCAAGACCTTTATTTTAATATCCTCATAAAAATATTTCAAATAAGTTGACTCACCTGAACATAAGCACCATATAAACTCAGCAATACACTTATTATTCGTAAATTCTTTCTTACGAAAGAAAGTTAGTAATACTTGTAGATATGTACGAATTTTTATCTGTGTTACTAACAATATACAAAAAAAACAAGAAGCTATACAATTTTTCTGCACTTTTTCACTTTGAAAATCAAATTTCAAAATAAAAATTAAATTACTTTATTCGATAAATAAGTTTTGAAACCCTGTTTAATTACAGCAGTCTACAAATTTAAAAAACAAATTTGAACATTTAGTATGACGCTATATTTTTCCAATGCATTTTGTCCTGCTAAACTTGAAAATTACATTGAAAAACATTTTTATGAATTGATTTTCGAAATATCAATATCATTGAAAATTTCGTTTTTTTTTCAAAATTCATATTTCGAAAACCAGTCCATAAACAAACTTTTCAATGCGATTTTCAAGTTTAACAGGCCAAGATGCATTAGAAAAATATAGCGACACTAAATGTACAAATTGACTGCGTAAACTAGTTTTATTATACTTGAGTATCAACGCAGATTTGTAATTCGTTATTGCTAAATTGTCTAGTTTTTAAGAATAATGATTATACAGAATAAATAAAAATTTTTACTGGATAATTCAGAGAAAATTCGAAAAATAAATATTTATTAAGAAAAAGATGCATGTAAGTGTAAGAAACATAGTAGAGGAAGAGTCAATTATTCAAATAAAAGATAAGGAAGAGGCTAGCGAACTATTGATTAACGCTACATATTTAATCATTGATAAGTTTTCAAGATCGCACGCTTTTATCAATGAAGTACATTTTTATCGTGCACTTGATTAATTCGGTTATTCCCTTATTCTTCAATGCCCCTTGAAAATAAAAGAATTCATTAAAATCAAATATATGTGGATAAAACAAATTCAATCAGATCTAACGGATTTTGATGTTAATTGATTTTTTATCTACGGGAGCGCTCAAATATTAGGTAAAGTTAAAAAATTAATATAACGCATTTAAAGAAATTTGAAACCATTCAATTTCAAATTTTTTATTTCAGACACCACGGAGAATTTTAAATTGTTCAAATTCGTACAATTTGTTCAATTGTACATTATTAAAAAATTTGCAGATCTTAGTTTAAAGTATTTTACTTGGACCTTCTAAAATTTAAAATCATTTAATTTTGAAGGTTTCAATTTGAATTCGACCAAGCTACCAAGGTATAAAATAACAAAAGTGAATATTATATAAACTGAATAAGAAAAGTGTAACATTTTTGAAGCTATTAATTTTTTAATATTATAATTTGAATCTTAAAATTATATAATTGTATACATCTCAATCTTTCAATTTTTAAATGATTTAATTTCAAATTATTTTGTTTTACATTCTTCATATCCAGCGATTTAAATTTATTTATCTTTTAAGGTTTGACAGTTTGTAATTACTGAATTTGAAGCGTTTGCAATTGAAGATCGCTCATTTTCACTTCCTGGAAATTTAAATTATTTAATTTTGAAACTATAGAGTCAAATTATTCATGATTTTATTCATATTTTTTGTTGAAAGTTTCGAATTCTTTTTTAAATAATACTGGTTGTTCAGTTTCGGAATCCTTCAACCTAGAATAAATAAACAATAAATAATCTTCATAAATTAATTTTAGTATTTTAATTGGTATATATTTTGAATTGAATATATTGCTTGAGTTCAAACTTTAAAAAATTGAATTCTTCAGTCTCGAACCTTCCACATGAATTTCAAAGTTTTATTTTAGTGGGTCTCTAATATGAAACTGTATTTACAATTTAAAGAAATTAAATTTTTCAATGTTACATATTTTGAATTAAAAATTGTTCCATTACAGACTTTACAAATTTTAATAATATATACAATATTCTGAAAAGGTTTCTGGTTGAAATAATTAATTTCAAAGGACTTTTTGTATTTAAAATCACGCAAGTCACAATGCCTTAAAGTTGAAACAGTCTGAGTATTTCCAATTTTAAATTATTTTGGTAAACAATAATTTTTTATATTTAAAAATTGAACTTAATTTAAAAATGGAGCCATTGCAAAAAGACAACAAAAAACCATACTTTCTAAATTTGACTAGGTTAAATTTTTGACTGATTTTAATTAAAATCACTGAAAAATCAGTCAGACTTACTAAATAAATGGTTATGGAAATTAGTCATTGAATGAAATTAGTACAAATGTTTACTGAATCAAATTCAGAGAATAAATTGCTCAACTGTTGCTTATGATTTGAAACTGTTTAATTTTGAATATCTCAAAAATGTAATTCAAATTAATTTGAAATTAAATATTTGTTTAATTTCTAATATTTTTTACAAAAGATTTTCCTTATTTTTTCCATTTTTTGGACTTTTCTCATTCCAAATTTGGATTATTTACATTTTTACTACATTATTTCAACAACTGACTAAATCCTACCTATGAATCAAATATTTTCTACTGAGGAATCAATCAAACTTGTTGATTTATCAGCAAAGATAACTGATTCATAGGTAAAATGTAGTAACTGATTGAAAATAGTAAAACTTTAACTGATTCAAATTTAGAGAGTTAGTCCAAGTTATGGCTAGGGGAAACCACCCTACAGTAGATAGGAAAAAAAGCAACAGTATTTAACTGCATGAGTTTCCAAAAATAAGGAAAAATTTTCTTTTTGAAATAAAACTTACATATTCAATTGAATATTCTTATAGAAAAAAATATCAGCAAATTAGTCAATTAGCTGTATTAAACGTTTTTATTAGACCCGGTCAAGGATACGATTTTGACACCTCTATCCATCAATAGATCATCGTTTCTGGTATTGCTCCTGGGCATGACATAGAATATTAAATTCTCGATAATTAAAAGTTATCATTAGTATACTTACAATTAAAATTAGTTTATTGAGTTAATAATCGTTGAAACGATGATTACTTTACCAAAATTACAAAAGCTTACATTTTTCACCATTCTTGTATCTCTGATATTACGTGATATTGGTACGATTGGTTAACCTGACTTGTGATGACACAAAAGTTCAGAATTTTTACATACCTTCATCCTAAAAATGATATCTTTTCCATTTGATTCCTTAATACAACTGAAATTTATGTGATTTTTATCAACTAATAATTTACGCTGTTTAAATTTAAAAACTTCACAAATCAAAATAAACAAACAAACACAACCTTTATATTAAAACAACTGCGAGACAGTTACAGCACTGCCAATTTTGATAGCGAAATTTTTCGCAATTTTGGGATTATCTAACGTTTGATTATCTACTATTGGAAAATTTAATTTCTAATAAAAAGTCCTCCAATATTTATAAATAATAAAGAAAGAACGCTTTGTATCAATAAATATTGTTCATTAAACTTCAAGCTTTGATTCTAATGTATGAACGTGCCACATAAATGTTTCATTAAGGTGAAAAGTATGAATAATGAAGAGGCGAAATTTTTTTTTTAGGTTAAAAATTAATTTTTTGCTCTTAAACATTAATTAATTATAAAATTTCAATGAAACCTCGTCAGAAGATATAGTATCCTTGTTGAAATGTTATACTAACAAAAACAATGAACATTTTTTGCCAGTTTTCCAGTTAATCAAGATTATCTACTGTTAATCATTATCTACTATAGGATGGTTTCCCCTATATCAAAATCAAGGGAAGAATTTGTCAATTTTTATAGTAGTGTAAGTTACAAGATCCTCCAAAGAAAATAAAAAATTTTAATGTAAGAAAAGGAAGAAAGAATAACAAATCTACTCTCTCTTTTGCAATAAAAAACTCTTTTTTTAATTAGTCCTTTTCTTTTATTCTCTGAAATGATTATGTCAGTGTTCATATAATTTTGGTTTCAGTAACCTACAAAGAGGCTGCTTGCAGTCAGGATGCATTCGAGGTCCGAAGACCTCTATCCGGAAGTCGCTGAATCAAGCAGTCAAGGGTTAGTATTGAAATCAATGAAATCATTGAAAACAAGCGTAATGTCTCTGCAGCTGCGAGAATAACGTGGCTTACATATTCATAACACGTAGCCTGATTATTCTGATTCTGCCTCTTGTTAGATCCTATAAAACGATTACACTTGCATTCATTACTTCACTAACGACGCAATTGTTAGTTCTCACTATTATCCGACAATTCAACTCTTATATGAGAATTCGATCTTATCGTACTTCATGTAGATCCATAACATACATTTGATAATTAAAGACTAATTACTTTGCAAGCAGGTCAAACAAAGTATGTATTCTCTAAATCAACAAAATATTTCTTTGATTAAAAAAAAGAAACTTGAATTCCACGGAAGATTACAAAATTCTTCGTAGAAAGGAATATTATAATTATAATACCTACTTTCTAAATCTGAATCAGCGATAAGTTAACCACTGATTGAAATCAGCGTATGTATACCCTGCTGAATCAAAAAAATTAGCAGCTCATCAGTGAAATTTTACTGATTTATCAGCTGATTAATCAGTGAAATTTCTATGATTCATATTTAGAGAGTATATCCCGAAAGGTCTATATTAAAACATTTTTTTTTATTCATAGAGACATTTAATGCGATACTTTGGTTCAATCGAGGGTGTTTAATGTTGTTAATAATATATAATTAAAAGTACTATTTTTTAAAATCATTCAGAAAGCGTCAAGAACCTATTTTCCTTAAAAAAGGTGAAAAGGTACATTTTTTTAATAGGTGTGAGAAAAAAAGTATGATAAGTTAAATAAACATGTAAATCAACGCTTATTAAATTTTTTTTATTTACTGAACACGTCACACCATATAGTTATCAAATAGGAAAAATTCCTATTCAACGATTTCAAAGTTTAAAGGAAACGATATGTATTTGACCGGGTTGATGACAAAATTAGAGCTTTTAGTTATCATCCTAAACCAGGCGGAAGTTCTGTTTTGACAAATTTATGATTATCAAACATTTTCTTTATTTATATTTCTAATGACTTATATTATTATAAAACAAATTTCGAAAATTTTCTTGAAGTGCGCTATTAAATTTTAAAAGAATGGAGTAGGGTATATATATATATATATCAAGGGGCAGTGTTAATCTAAAGCGCAGTGTTATACGAAAAACGGGCAGTATTAAACATCGATTTCAGGCAGTATTACGTTTTCTATAATATAAATAATGAATCATAAAATATATGAATACAAAATATTGTCAAACCAACTTTGGAAATATCGACTACCCCGCAATTCGCGACCTATATTCGAAAATGATAACTTTAGTGACCTTTTTTGGCATTACATTAAAAAACATTAAATTATTATGCAAAATATTGTCAAAACAACTTTGGAAATAGCGACTGCCGTATTTCCCGGATTTTGTTGACGCTTTTCTGTATCTCGTTTATTCGCCAAATTGTGTACTCAACTGAGAATATTACGGGATAAAATTGTATTTTTTTAAAGTAATACGATTGTCTGATGTCATTCTATGGTATATATGATATTTTCGTTAAAAAAATGTAAAAAAAAAAAGCAATTGAAGACAAATTATGTATAAGTTAAAAATGTGTTTTTTTGATATAATCAAAAGTAGACTTTCAGGGAAAACATTGAACTAAAAGTTTTTTTTAAACAGCATGGAAATTATTATTATAAAAATACTATTTGAACCGGTTTTGTTTATATTTTAGTAAAAATTTGGAACATAACTTTCTCAGAAAAATGTCCACCATTTTGTTCATTGTTAAGTTTTTTTTAGAATTCTCCGCTGGAGTTATAAAGAAAACTAAAAGTTCTATAAGATGAAAGACGGAAAAATCAAATTCATGCTTATTAGTTAATATAACACCACAATTTAAACATCGAAAACTAATTTTGATAATACGCGTTATCTACTTTATAAAATTGAAATACAGTGAAGTCTCGCCTATTTCCCCGATCTTGAAACGAAACGATTCTTTGATTTCCACGCTGGAGGGGGCCCCACCTTTACCGCGAGTGGGCAGCATATTTGAGTCAAGCGACGTCCATTGGCTGCCCCATTCTTGTATCGATACTCCGCCTGTGAGGGTTACGTGACGTTTAGGCGCGGGACGTTCAGGCGCCAGGACGTTTAGGCGCCAGGACATTTAGGCGCCAGATCGTTTAGGGGCTGAGATGTTTAGGCGCCGATAAGGTTAATCACAGTACACCCTGAGGTATCAAAAGTTGGAAATTTAAAGGCAATAATGAATAATTGTTATAAAAAACTGCAAAATTATAACTTTTGTACATTGTACCGTTAAAATATTTAAAAAGTAGAAATCCACGATGGCATTTTCAATGCTATGAATTGATGTAGAAGATTCTTACAAGAAAGTACAAAATATTTACAACTGTACGTATGATTTCGAAAAAAAGCTGGATTTAGATTTTTGAACATTTCAAAATAAAAATTTGAAGCTTTTTAAGGATCTTTAATGTTAGATTTTTGAAGACGTCGAACACAAAATTTATAAGCTTTTCAAGTATTTTGAAGGGTTTTACATGAATACAAAATTTGTATCAAAATTCCTAGAAAAACTAATAATCATTTTTTTGTTGAAAAATTCATTTTCATAGATTGGAAATGATTTTAAATCAAATTTTAATGTAAATATGAATGTTTCTAGCTTAAAATTGCTTGAAATGATATCATTTTGAAAGTTTATACATTTTTCGAATCACTGTTCAATTCATAGCATTTAAAGTGATAGCGTGAATTTCTACTTTTTTTATATATTTTAACTGTACAATTTACAAAAGTTTAACTGCTTTTAATTAAAAAATTTTGAATTGAAAAGTTTTAAAAGCTTTCATTTTACACGCTCAAGTTATGAGGCGCTTGAATTAAAATTTTTGAAAGTTTTAATCTTGAAAGCTTAAAATCAAAAAGTATTACACTTTAAGTGTTTTAATTTTCCGTTCAGTTTTTTAACTTCAAATGAAAAAATTTGTATTTTCAAGAGTTCGAATGTTTTAATTTAAATGACCGTAAACATTTCTTTCCAAATTGTTCAATTTTTATTTGCAGTCAAAAAGTTCTTCTTTTTCGACCTAGGACGACAAATATTGAGAACATTGCAATGCCATATATGGTGTCCAATCGGTCGCTATATGTTTGAAAAAAAATTTTAAACTTAAGGTTTTTTATTTTTTCAATAACGATTATTTATTACTGTCTTATAATATTCCACCATTCTTTTAAAGTTTAAACATAACAGCTTTTTAGTAATAGCGATCATGTACACATCCTAATTTAAAATTATCTCATTGCAATATTCAAAATATCTGTCATCCTAGGTCGAAAAAAAAAAATTTTGCTGCAAGACCTATAATTTCCTGTAGATTCTTGTAGTTGTAAGTTCCTGTACAAAATTAAAACTACAATAAAATATAACAATGTACAAAAAATGTACAAATTTCGTATCCACGATAGAAAAAAGTTGTACTTTCCTGTCATTTTGGTTTAATTTATTGTATTCATTGGTAGATTCCTGTAAAATAGCTCGGCGCCTAAACATCCCGGCGCCTAAACGTTCTGGCGCCTAAACGTTCGGCGCCTAAACGTCCAGCGTCTAAACGTCCTGGCGCCTAAACGGCAGCGTCCAAACGGCGGCGCCTACACGCCACGTACCCGTCTGTGAGCAACTTTATCAACCGACAAGGGCAGGTAGATTTGAAATCAATAAATACTATCAATAATAATACAAATATATACACCCGACATTCCTAGAACTGCTAACCCACGCAGTTTCTCAGCTCAAGGGGTGTGAGAGACGGTTGCGACTCTCACCTCGGAAGGGTCGCCGTGTGCGAGTACTCAGTCGAGTATATTGTAAGATATTATGGATACTTTTTAGGCGAGTGGATATCCGGCTTATTGCGCAGTTGAAAAAGTCGCAGTCCATTAGTCTGCATGCATGCATCAGTGTTTTTCAAGTGTCTTTCAAGTGATTTTTTTGGCGTCCGATAATTTTCCAACTAAACATCAATATTATAGAATCAAAAAACGACGCAAATATTTCTCGGAATAGTGAGTTTTGCAGCATAACGTACCTCGACGATATTCTAGACTAGGTGAAGGATGTTTCAGCCGTCAGGAATGTCAGTACATGGTACTGCAACTGCATACGACTTTTTGGAAAAAATCTCCAAAACATGAAGGTAAGTTATCAAGGTCTGCATAGTAATCTTTTCAAGTGTAGAGTGCATTTGCGCAATTTTGTTTCTTCATCCTTTTATCAGTTGAAGATTTTTCAGTTTCACGAAACAACTGTCCGAAATTTGAGGTTAGAATACCACTAACCTGACATTTAGGATATTTTATTTTATTTCGTGAAACTGAAAGGTCGTAAATCGACAAAAGAATGGAACATGCCTGAGAAAATAGATTCTACACTTGAGAAATATTACTATTTGTACATTTATGACTTTTACGTTTATAATATTTTCTCGCAAAAGTTGTATGATGTATTCCCATGACGTCAAACTAAAATACTTAATTCAAGGCTTCCCGCTCTTCGGGCCTATTTTTGATTGGTCAGTCACTGACGCGGAGGAGAATATACCGGGACCGTGGTGGGAATTGCCGGAACTGCGCAAATGGAAATAACTGTCTACAGCCTACGGGAAATAGAAGCGACATGAAATAAGGGAGATGGAAATAGGCGAGACTCCACTGTATTATCAAAACATCTCTGGAAATACCGATTGCCTAATTCTCGGACTACATTCAACATTATAACTTCAATGAGTTGAATGGGCTTTTTTTAGCATATCAGGAAGGCAAATCGCCCATCGGACAGTATTAACATTTCCTTAGAATATACCCTGCTTGTTGTTAGATACTTTTTTGTTTTAAAAGCTTTCAAAAATGTGGAAATTTGGTAAGAAGTAGAAGGACTACATGTTGATCCCGAGGAAAAAGCGCGTAATGCAATAACGGAATTTCCCGTAAGAGTAACACATTTCCAGTTCTTCCAGCATATACTTGACCGGTTAGTATTACGTAAGATTCCATCATACTAGACAATGCCAAATTTAATTTTGCATAATTTGGAAGAAATATCTTTCAAATACTATTATTAATCATAGGAATTATAAATTTTACAACGTTACTAAATTCAATGTCTCATTTTTTATCATTTTGATTGAAAATTATTCAGTTTCAAATTTCAGTCATTATAATTTGGAGACCATAATTTTAAATCTAACTAATTCAAATCGCAAACAAAATAAAAAAATGTTAATTGTTCAAATGACTGAATGTTTTCAATCTTGGCTAACAAATTTTAATCTAAATTGAATTGGAACTTCAAATTTATCTTATACCTAAAAACAAATAAAAAATTAAATGTCAGTCAAGTTGATAATTTACAAATTCAAGAATATCCAATGGGCATTAATTTAAAAAAGTTTTGAAAATGATTTGAAGTTTCCACACTTTCAAAAATTGACAGCTGCAAACGATCCAATTTTATACCTATATAAAAAATCCCAATGAAAAAAAAACATTAAAATTTGAGGGGACTAATATTTATAATACTTGAATGTTTTTAGGTTTGAAAAATTTCAAAGTTCAAAGTATTAACATTTAAAGGCCTTCCAATTTACAATCAATCATAGTTTCAGAAGTTCGATGAGGAAAATCGAATCTTTGTGTCATTTAAATTGCTTCAATAAATAATTTCTTTTATTATATTTATCATAAGATTTGAAAATATTTGTAAGCAAAACTTTGTAAATTTATTATAAAATAAAAAAGTGACTATAGTAATAATTATTCAAAGCTTTTAGAGCATTGTAGTGTTATTTCCGGAAGTTGTTCTGTAATCGATATAAGCCAAGCACAATCGTTTAGTATTAGTAATTTTCACTTCGAAAGCAATCATTCATTAAAACCATTTACGCACAAAAGTTTTCTGATCGATTAAGCACTTATACGATTGTTACTATTAAACTCCAGCTAATTTTCTGCCATTTTCATTATTTAATACTGGCGCAATTAGTATTTCTTTTTTTTAAATTTTCATTGTTAATTTTCAATTGAAATAATCAAGTCTCAATAACTTCAAAATAATTAATCGAGTCAAGCAAAAAATTTAAATCAGACGATAATGTGGTATATTTAAATAAATTATTGGTTTAGCACTTAAGTATTTTATTCATTGACTTAATTCCAGTATATGAATGGCATGAAAGGAATTAAAATAACCGCAAAACTGCATATAATTTTATTACTTGTATGTTAATTTGAAAATTTTTTATTTTCCCGATGAAGAACATAAGAACAAACACCGCAATGGTAATCTTAACGGTTTCGTAATAATATTTTTTATTCAATAGGCAGTGTCTAATCGTACCGAAAAAATTCGGCTAGTAGAACCGATATTATGGTCTGCGCAGACAGCGCTTATTTAATAATTCCAATTTGTTTAAGAAATTACTGTGATCGCTTACACAGCTGAAAACAATGTTTTGGAAAGAAGCTTAAAATATCAT